>JAQGAY010001573.1:0-13741 GCA_034698085.1 Polydesmus angustus
AAAAAAACATTTTAAAGAAATTATAATTATAACGTGTGTCCGTAAATATACGACGTATTTAAAAAGCAAATAAGCAAGTCAAATTTTAATGAAAATAAAATAATTTTTTAATATTTAGTTACAACAACATCTCCGATTTAACAATGAAAAATAATATTTGGCATGTGACCTCCTCCACTGAGTCGACACATGTTAACTCAATTAGCAAAATTTTCAATAACTCGCTCGCACATGTTTAAATTTAAATTCGCACATGAGCGAATTAAAACGTGCCGACTCAGTTGTAAAGGTCATATTTTAAAAATGGTTTTTATTATTAAATCGGAGGTGTTGTTGTATGTAAACATTGACAAATTAAATCATTTCTATTAATATTTGATTGGTTTATTCGCTTTTTAAATTGAAAATTTTGCTAATCGTGTTAACATGTGCCGACTCAGTTGGAGAGATCATATTCTAAAAATTGTTTTTCATCATTAAATCGGAGGTGTTGTTATATGTAAATATTAAAAAATTAATTCAATTTCATTAAAATTTGACTTGTTTATTCGCTTTTTAAAACGTCGTATATTTACGGACACACGTAATTAGAAATTTATAGAAAACATTATTTACCCAATTTTAGATACAATTAAATTAATTAGCATTACCATTTCTTGAGCAAAATTTAATTTTAAATTTTATAATTTAATCTCCAATAACTACCGGTATTGATATAATCCTCGTTACAGCTGTAATTGCCTTTAATTATAGGTTACGCCACTTTATTTTTCCAATTTAAAGGTTTCGATGCCTATTATGTCGTTTACTTAATCCTCCAATTGTAAAACTTTTTAATTAGCTCTATTTGAGAGAGGGAGAGAGAGATAGAGAGAAGGGAAAAAAAAACAACAAACGCTTGTTTTGTGATGTGAGAGCCGTGATTTTGGCTTAACTTAAATTAGCATAGAAATTTGCGCTCGTATATTTTTCCGCGAACAATAGGAGAGGGCGCGTTTGGTCATCTATGCAAATGGCGTTGGCATCGGTACGGAGGAATGGCGGGAAGGGAAGGGAGCCAGAAGGATGGGGTGGAGACGAGAGATGAGGAGATAAAAGGCGAGTCATTTGCCCTCCCTACTCGTAAATTAAACTAAGGGATGAGAATGATAAGAAAAAGCGCGCAGGAGTTAGGAGTGGGTGGCGTCATCCGTTTGTAAAGATAACGCTTGGACTCGTCTGAATGCGTTACTATGGCTACTAATGTCCAGATAATACTCGCCTCCCATCGCATCAGCCATCACGTGTCCGTCGCGCAGGAAGGCCGAAATGAACGCCAAAAAGACCTTCACACACGCGTTTAACTAACTGCAAAAAGGTAACCGACCAATTTCATTAATCAATTTATATATCTTTTATTTCCACAGCTTTTATTATCCGCCGTCATCAGACTTAAATCCTTTTTCCTCTTCCAAAAAACCTTGAGAGATATTTTTAGACCCAGGCGGTTTCATATGTACAGGTTTTTCTCAGATTTAAACCCCTCCCCCGTTTGTTGCGAAATAACGCGGAAAAGTTGTCCGTTTAATTCGATAAAAATTGCTCGTTAAATATCAAACGAACTGCTTTTTTTTTCTTCATCCGTTCTACTTTTCTACTAAAACATGAATTATTAATTTGTTAATTGCGTTAAAGTTTCTTTGTTTTTGCTCTTATTTGTTGAAGATATACGAGTTGGTTATACACGGTTTGGCATAAAAGTAACGCGACTGTTTTAATAAAAGTTTTGTATTTATTACAAAGATTAAAATCAATGCTTTTATAAAGTACAAATGAAGCTTTAGGAACCCAAAGAAAAAGCTTCCTTTACTTTTAGTAACAGTTCTGGAACCTTAAAAGTGGAATCCCGTACATTTGGTCGGTCTCTATTTATGATGAAAAAATGTACACCTAACTCTCCTATAACACGGTAGATAAAGTTCTTGGAAAATTACTTGTACATGTACTCTGAAATCGTGCTATAGAAGACTAACAACCAATGCAATATGCAATATTTTTTTTTAAAAAATTTATAAAAAATGTAAAATTTGTAAAAAATAGTTTTTGTCCAAAACCACGAGACTTGAAAATTTTGATACACGCAAATATTAACGTACGGGATATTCCTCAATAGCACAACACTTTTTATTTACATGGGAGAGCATTTTAAAGTATTTAAAGTGTATGAGAGTGAAAAAATGTTCCAGTTTTTGTATAACACGAATTTTTTTTTTCGTGTAAGACCGAAATTTCGTATTGTAGGATGTCGTGGTCAGTGAAAATGGTAACAAACTACTGTATTTTTCGAGTGAATTCGTGCAGTGAGATTACGTGTTATAGGAGAGTTAGGTGTAAATTGTTTTGAATTTTTTGAAATAACATGACTTTTTAAAGCGGCCCAAACTTTTGCATTTGTACAAAACAGTCACTTTAACGGAATTTTTGAAAGACCTCAAATTTGGGTACTTTTACTTTGAGCAACTAACCTCTAAAGTTCGTTATACCGACAGACCTGTATACCGATATCTTACCACACCGTATTTAACCATTACTTTGTCAATAAAGATTTTCTTTCTTTCTGTTAAAGAAATATATTTTGGCGAGTTTGATTAGTTGGTTGCGCAACCGTAAAATAAACGGAAACTCTTAAGTCGTAAGTGCGGGTAGAAAATTGTTATCTTTCTTCTTTAATCCGGTTATTTCAATCCTATTTGTAAGCGCGCATGCGCCGAGTCCAAGTTGGAAGTCAAAACAAATGTGCGCGGAATTGATGGAGCTTAGGTGTTAATATAGGAAGGTAGTAAGAGTAAAAAAAAAGCGGAGCAATCGCCACACTTTCTTTCTTCTTTTTATTTTATTTTCTATTTTTTATTACTTTTTTTTGAAGCGGAGAGAACAAAAAAACCAAAAAAAACGAAAACATAAATGTATTTTTTTATTATTATTTTTGTTTTGTTTTTGAAGATTTGTTGTCGCTATGATAAAAGTTATGTGGCTGATATTTATTAGTTATGTTGTTTGTTATTTTTGTCAAAATGAAAGTGCAGCACATTTTCACTCTCGCCGGCGATGCAATTGGACCTCAAACGGCCATGAAGCGTTTTCCTTCACCGCCTACAACTGCAAATTATCAAATGAAACGACAAATGAAGCGTAGCCTACAAAAAATATTATCACTCTCTTTCTACACTCCCCCCGGTTTTTTTTTTTTTTTTCCTTCTTTTTCTCCTTAATCCCTGTTATTACTTCACTTTTCTACACTTTTCTACACTTTTTTTCTTTTTTTTTTTTATTTATTTATTCGAGATATATGTTCGAAGGCTCATCCGATGTCAGCAAATTACGATTGCGCTTTCACGCTTTCGTCCACCCAGGTGCTAAGTTTATTCCACGTTTTTAACAAAAATATTTTCTAAAGAGATGCATTATGAAAACGGCACGCGCTTAATGCGGTTGAATTGATGAATTCAGACGGAATTACACGTTCGAGTTGCTTCCGCGACACTTTTCTTTTTCGTTACTTATATTATTTAATGCTTACGAAAGAGTTGAACTGTTAAAGCGTGTTTCACGTAAAGATTAAAAACTTTAAAATAGACTGTCATTTTTAACTTTTTAATGGCACCATATTAAATAGAAAAGCTCTTACTTTGATTTGAAATGTGTTAGGTTTTATTTTAACCATTGAGCGTTAACGTGATTTACGTACGTACGAGCGCTCTTTCGTAATTCTTCAAATGACGTTAAACTCTACGATGGTCTTGAAGGGACCCGATGTATTATATAAGACGTTAATACATGTATGAGTGGGTATATTCTCACTAAACTATCGAAGCTCTTAATGCTAATTGAGGATTTTCGTTAATAATTTGCACAAAATATCTTCTAAACAGGATTTATTAGTGTACAATGCAGTTTTCGACATACTACCTAAGGGTAGTATTTGATATGTTTTTGGAATAAATGACAAATTTAGCTTCTTTTGAATTAGACTTTTTAACTTTTTGTTAATTTTGTGCCCTTCTTACAGTGGCGTCTGTTGCATTAATCATTACCACATCATAGCCGCATCATACCGCTCTAAACTTATAAGTAATACAAATATTGTTTACCTTTTGGAATTTTGCTTGGACATTTTATTAAAAAATATTATAAATAAAATTTAATACGACGTTACAAAGATAGCTAAAGTAATATAATTTAAAGTTTACTAGAAAAATTTAAATTCTCGATGTCAAATATGTTCGAAACCAATAAGAAAAAAAAAATAGTTTAAATAAATTGGAAAATATTGTTTAAAAATATTTGTTATAGGTGACGGAAAAGCCAGACATTGCTTAAAATGTTCACAAATTTAGTTAATTTGAACATTTTTATACTTATTTTATTATTTTAGCGTGTAAACTTGTAAATGTAGAATATTACCGGTAGATATATTTTTTTGTCAAAATCTGTGTTTTTTTTTTGTAGCTTAATAGCCGAGATGATTTTAGAGAAGCAAAACTTAAAATTTTGAGTCATAGCAAAGACCATAGTCTTTGTATCTGCTTCTGTGTGCAATTCGAAAATTCAAGTACTGACAGTATTTATAAAATAAAATAAAAAATTGTTGTCGGTTAACAAAAACTGGCGATTAATTGAACTTTCAGTGTACAGCACTTTTAATAATTCAAAAAAAAAAAAAATGTTTTTATCATTAAGTTTGATTTTTATTTACTAGAATTTTCCATATAACAAACAAAATTTTCTAGTTCTCCGAATTTCGTTATGAAGTGGATATTCAGAAGTGCGTTTGCGCTTGGAAATTAGAGCGCTTTCTCCAGACAAAAAAATCATCCTTAGGCTGCTCTTATATCAACGATTTTTTAAACGAAACGGATCGAAAATACATTGCCTCGAATTGTTTATGAAGTGCGATTAGGGAATAGCGTTAAACGAAAATATAAGTTGCGACTCTTAAAACTTAACCTGGGCACACGGCTATTTTGAAGTTCCGTATTTTTCGATCGGCCCGGTTTAAAAAAACCCGCAGATGTTGAAGCAGCCTTAGGACCCACTTCCTTGGAACTAATTAAGTATGGTAGTGCAATTTTGCCCAGAGATAGTTTTCGGCTTGATGGTAACGGCGTGATGAACTTCCAATTTAATCATGACGTTATAATGAATCGCTAGTGTTAACGATGAGTAATCAACGGATAAAGTTTTCGTTTTTCAAAAACAAAAAACTCTTTAAATTAATAAATTGCCCCCACAACAAGTTTCGGTGCCAATACACGTATGCAATTAGTGATTGCCATACAACGTAAAAAAATGGGGGCGCGTTTAATATTGATTTCCAGAATATTTTAAATTTTTAAACTTTTTTTTATAATTACTCAATCAAGTTTATGTGATTTAGTAATATTATAGCTAAATTGTTTATTAAATCTAAAAAAAGTCGAGAATTTGTGATTTGTAAACACTTGATGCAAATTGGATAATTTTACTTTAAGCGTTTATTTTAAGTCCCTAGGCTTAGATGAAAGACTTAAAGACGAGCAGTTTTTACAGCTAGATTTTTAAATAATGTGCGCAAATAAAAGCTATAATTTCAATTAAGCTTGCTTGAAAATCTGATGGTTAACGAGCGTATCGAAGAGGATTTTAGTTAATGTTCTTAAAGTGTCGTATTAGTAAGAATAACTATCTACTGTAATCTTACTTGTCAAAGTTTATATTTGTTTTTGTTTTTTGAGTTAATATATTGTGTAAAACAGTAGTAATTGAAATAATATTCTATTTTTTTTAAATAATTATTATCGAACATTTTAATTTTTAAGATACCGTAATTGTTTAGGTTTTAAAATTCTTATTTTTTTTTTATATTTAAAAAAAAATTAAATTAGTGATTTTTACAAAGGAACGCTTCCAATGCATAAAAAGAAATGAACTAAAACTTGTGCAAGTACACAAAGTTACGGTATTATAATTTGAAATGGATAGTTTAAATTTGTGTAAATTAAACTTTTCACAACATAGTTAAACAATTTCTTTGCAAAAATAGTTTATCTCTAAAAAATAAAATCTGCGAAAGAATTTGCAATTACTAGGGTTTAGTTTAAATGTTTTCAGATGTTTTCACCTACAGTATATACCAATCATTATAATGACAAACTATTACAATATTATTAGTATACCGTACATATAAATATAATTAGAATTTGTTTCAAAATTAGAAGTTTTTGGAGGTGTGCGGAATGTTGAAAAAAAAAAAGTTTAAATTTCTTTATGAATTATAAAAAAAAACCACAAATATTTAGCTTTTTTTACTCAAAAATGACATATTTTAACAAGTACGAGTATATTATTTTCATGTCAAAAGTAAATTTTGAAAACAATTAGGCACCGGTATGTTCCTTTTTCAAAATAACGGTACCGGGCACGTAAAAAATTCCCATTATTTATTTTTTTTATAACTTTTTCTCATAGAACATTTTATTTTTTAAGAATTAAGTCCAATTTTTGTTTTGCGTTTGCGTATAAAAAGTTAATTAAAAAGTTTTACTTTGTCACTAATCTGATGTCTAATTCGTAATTCTACAACAACAAAAAAAAAATTTACTCTTTCCGTCTAGACGAGATGGTGAGTTTGTGGGCGACGTATCACGACGTATTTTAAGCCACTGCGAGCCTTTGAATTGCGATCGAAATATTTTCGATTGCAAATGGCCTTTCATTAGCGATGAAAGAACTAACAAACACATTGTCCGACCCGCACAAGTGAAGAGTATAGCGCTATTTTGAGAACATGCAACAGTTTTAATTTCGTTTTTAAAGTTAAGCGTCGTGTCGAACGCAGTCATTTTATGATCTAAATTAAGTAATTCGAACATCATCAAACCAACTCTTATCCAATTGTCGTTTTATTCAAATTAAACAAGCTTTAGTCTTTACGGCATCCACAAACAAACAAAAAAAGATATTTCACAGCTTTCAATTTTCAAAAGAAAACTCACGTATTATTTAAAATGACATTCAAATGTATTACATTAATAATTATTCTATGTTAATTGTTAAATGTGTTACTGGATTTATGTCGGTCTACAAGTTGCCAACATTAAATTTATTATTATTAATTAATACATTGTTGGGTATAACACTTTGTATTTATTACAAAGGTTTAAATTAATGATAGCTTTTTCAAAGCCCTCCCCTACTGGTAGTAATGATACTGGAACTTTAAAAGTGGAACCTCATACATTTTTTCGGCCACGATTTTCTGAATGATAACAAAAAATACAAACGTTACAAATTTTTTGATTTTTTGAGACAATTGTTTTCAATGGAGCCCAAAACTTTATTAGTCTTATAGATCTGAATTTTAGGGCTTTGTTTTGTTTGCTTCAATTGAATTTTCGCTTATAAATTGGGGGTTTTTTTTTTTTTTTTTGGTGATTAATTTACCTACACATTTATTTTGAAGAGATACAAAGTTTTATTGAAACAGTCTTATTATTTTTACGACACACAATAAACATTTTTATAGGAAATCATAATAGACACAAATATTAAAAACGTCCACGATTTTTTACTGAATCGCTTTATTTTATAATCTTCATGTTTTGTTTTTTTTGGTTATTTATTTAATTTTCATTATTGATATAAATTATGCAGAAAAATAGAAAAAGAGAAAGAGGTGGTTGGTTTAAACCAAACGCAGAAATGACAGAACCAGAGCTTGACAACTTTATTATAAATGAATACGGTATAAATATTCTATTAGCAGCTTTAAATAACTAAACCTTATTAATAAAGAAATGCATATTACGGAAGCTGAATCAACTCTCATTTTTTTAGAAAATACAAAAAAAAAAAATTTATTTTTGCAGTTCTACCATTTCATACATTATGAACAAAATAAAATGAAACAAAAATAAATAAATGTAAATTGCGCGATAGAATAGTAATAACATATTTATTGTAAGTACATTTGAAAAAGTGGAAATAGAATAATATGTATTAGGTCGGCGTGTCTAAAGTGCGTATGTACGGAAGTGAGGGAGAGAGAGAGAGTTAGGGCCAGGAGGTTAAGTTTAAATGGATGCGGTTGAAGCAAAGAACAGAGTGAGTGCGAGAGTGCGATGAAAAATGATTTCATAACTTGTTAGAAATTCAATTTAAGGCTCGGCTACTAAGATAAACTGATTTATTCCTTGTATCTCTCTACCGAGTGTGGTATTGGGTGATAGCGCAGGGAGGATGGATACGAGTCGCTAGATGGCGCGATGTGACGAGCGAAGGAATGCTTGATTCCCGTTCGCTTTTATGTACGAGTAGAAAGCATACGTATACAGTAGTTTGTAAAGATGGGGGTTGGGGTAAATTCTGTCGTTTCGCTTGACCTTCTTTCTTACTGTATATCACAGTCTTATTTTACACTCTCATTCACGCTAGGCGCGTTGCACTCCACGCCATGTGTACATAGCGAATTGCGATACGTGAAATTTCATGTTTTCGAAGGAAAGATGGACAAATAAAATGACTTCGGACATTGATTTGTGACCGAAGGAGGAATAGAAACCTTTATTATGAATTCGAAGGCGCAAGTGAGGCCGAAATTGGGTTTTGTCGACTCCATCGAACAGCTGTCATTTAAGCAATAACAGGAAATATACCTTTTTTTCTCTCCTTCTCGCCCACCCTCATCCATCTCCTTACCCTACCTCTCGCCCACACACTCTTCTTAAAAGAGAGTGGGGGAGATGAGACTGATGAAAAACGATTTTCAGTTTCTTTTTTTCAATTTTCTTCCATCGAGTTTTTTTTTTTTTTTCTGTGCATACGCATTAGGTAATAATAGCGGGTTGGAGGGAGTCGGAACTATTGACCAAAGTCAAAGATGAAAATGACCGCTGACCGTTTTTGATTTCCTTTCGGATTTCCACATGTTTATTTCATGCAATGTCGTTTTTTATTTATTTATTTACCGTATATTTTTGTTTTCCTTTTCTTTTCTTTTTTTTTTATTCGGTGACTTTGATGTTTCTTCGATAAATACAGAAAACTTAACTTTTCGTATGGAAATTTTATTGCATCCATTAAAATGTATGTACGCGCATTAAGTTAAATGTAAATATTGGTTAGTACCGGTTAGTAAAGCGGATTTTTTTTTTTTTTTGTAAAAAAATAAATATTCACTTGCGCAAAGTTTAAAATGCAGGAAATTATTCATCAAATTTGTAGGTTTTTGTCGGGTAAATAGCTGAAATAAGTTTCGATTTTGAAGTATTTGGACTGGTATCTAAATAAAATAACTTTTATGTAAATTACGGGTCGTGGACTTCTTTTCTTATCACGAGCTCAAATACAATAATTGTTCGTTTTCTATTTAGCTACATTTTTATAGAATACATGTATACGTTTTTTACCGTATCTAAAAAGCTTTTTTTTTTAGTTAATATACACCTAATACTGTTTTTAGACGGGGGATACGTTGCTGAAAACACGTGTAAAAAAAGTAATGGGAGAATTCTGTGACATTATAAAAGGGCTTAGAACCGAAAAATACATACAGTATTATCAAATTATAATTAATACATAAATTATTAAGGTATGAAAAATTTGAAAAATTCCAAAAATAAGTAAAAAATATTTTTGAAATTGGTTAAAAACTCGTGTTATTTCAAAATTTTTCGTGTAAATATAGAATTAAATTTTATTTTGAAACAGTGTTATTTCAAATTCGTGTAAAAAAATCCGTGTTAAAACAGTACCGGGTGTATTATTATTATTATTATTTTTAGTTAGTTAATTATAATCAATAGACAGATTTATTTATACAGTAAATTTTGAGTTTCTAACTTAATGAACTGTTAAGCTAATTGTAATTTATATACTCTTTATTAATATCCGTAATGCGACGTGACATTTTGAAAGCACGAAGAGCAAATTATTTAATGTTTATTCAAAGTGATAAACATTTACCGTAATAGATGCGGTATACTCCGTACATAACTAATAAATAAAAACGAGGCGAAACAGTTACAATAATAATTTTAAATCTAAATTATGACGCTTTTAATTTTTCAACAAAGTGCATACCGCGTTTCATACATTTAAAATTTTAATTAATTGACTTCTCTCTTTTGTAAGTTTTTTTTTTTTAAAAAAAATTAAATGAAAAAGCATTGAAAAATTTAAAAAATCTGTTTGTTCAACTTGAGAAAATTTATTTTCGCCCATTACTCGTTCGTTGTTCGAGATTTCTTCTCTCCATGCATGCGCAATAATAAAATTCTAGAAATTAATTTAGGAGCGAAAAAGAAAGAGAGAGAAAAAGAGAAAAATATATTTGTTGAAGTTAATTTGTCTGCAAACAAAATTTACGACGTCGCATTGAAAATGTAAACCGAGTGGAAAAAGGATGGAGCGAGAGAGCGAAAATAAGAAGATAGAAAAAAAAGTTTAAAAGGAAAAGTTTCATTGCAAATATTAGTACACATATCGAATTTTTCGTTTGGTCAGCAGAACAAGCATTCGTCCTTCGGCTGTCCGTGCACTCGCAGCAGTTGCTTAGGCGCGTGTTAAGGTGGTGGCGTGGGCGTGGGTGGCCGCGGTGGACACCGAAGCAGATGTGTAAACGACAACCCCTACTAAAGTCTTGCGTCTGCGTTTCTATGTATGTATTACATTTTGGCCTTAGAAGTCGCGACATTACACTACTTTTATATAACATTCGCGCACGCACACATCGCGCGATTGTGTGTGTGTATGTCCGAAAATGAAATCGATCGACTTTTTGGTCATTCTCCATCTCCATCACTCTGGCCAAAGGGAGAAACGCGGCAGCTGAATCAGAAAAAGAATAAGAAGAAGTAGAAGGGGGTTTGCTTAAGTTTTAGATATGCTTGTGTTTACACGAATCTTAGTCGCGGGAGGTGACTGTGAAAGATGTGAGCACCGCTTGGGGGCGTTCACCCACCGGATACTAATACGCATGCTCGGCATACATAAGTTTCGCACCCGACAGAGACGAGAAAAAGAAAAAAGAAATAGAGAATGATTTAGTGGGAGTGGGAGGAGGAGGATTAGTGAGGTTGATTTTTAGAGGGTGGTAACAAACGCGTTTTCGAACCAACTGTCGATCACTGTATTGATGACCTAATAGGATTGAACTGTGATGACCTTTTGACCGGTCAACAGGCTCATCCTTATTTCTATGTTTATCTAAATAAAAGCATTCACAAGTGAAAATAGTTTGAAAGGAGTTTGTTTTTGGTTCTTAATACCTTTGTTTTGGACGGTTTTTTTTGATGGTAACACGGGAGCACACATTTGATTGTTTTTTGAAACATGATTTTTAAATGATGGATTTATTTTATTGTAAAATTGTTTTTTTTTTTTTATTTCTATAGGGTGTTCGTTGGATGACGTTAGTTTTGAAACATGAATAAATCAGTCGAATTTTAATGAAAATGAATTAGTTTTTTTTTAAAATTTACATTAATCAACACCTTTCATTTAATAATAAAAAAACAATTTTTAGAATATGAACTCTACAACTGAGTCGACACGTGTTAATCCGATCAAGGTAATTTTTATTAATTTTATGGTAGATGCCGGCACATGTCGAGTTTCAGTCGGCAGGTGCAGGCTGGAAGTCCGCAAAAGATCTAACCGTCAAAGTGAGCGCGTGAGCACATTTACACGTGCCGACTCAGTTGTAAAGGTTATATTCAAAACTTGTTTTTTAATATTAAATGGGAGGTGTTAATTAATGTAATTATAATTAAAATAATTTATTTTTATTAAAATTCAAGTGATTTATTCATGTTTCAAAACTACCGACCATATATTTTTTTCATGTTTCTATCTGCGGGTGTTATGCGCGTCTTTTAAATTTGAAAGCAAAAAGTTTTTTTAAATTAATTTTAATTTAATTAATTGAAAAAATGTTTTCTTAAAATTTCTATTATTTCGGTGTAATGTTTTTCCTCGATTTTGGAATTAATTTGTAACTTGACTTTGAACTTTGACATTAATACAAATTACCTCATTTTTCACGCAAGAAACATCTGCTTTTAAAATTTATGCTAAGTTCTTTAGGTGATTCCGTCACGTGGAAGTTCAATAGTGGCATCTAAATCTTATTTCCGGTTAAGTTTTGCGTATACGGCATTAAATATTTTTTTTGCAAAAATCTATTACTAAAAATTGAGACGCACGCATATTATGAAGATTGTATAAACATTAATTGCGTTTATTTATAATATCTGCAACAGATTTGTATTATTTCATTGAAGTTATCTCCAAAAAAAAAAAAAAAATCTGAAAAGTTTCAAACGTAATTTATGGTTGTAATTTTATCGATAGTTTGCTGACATCTAAAGCAAAATTTATTATTTTTTTCTCCTTTGTATTACCAAAAAAAAAAATCCGATTCGTTGTGGCGTTACTTTTTATATATATAACTTAATGTGACGTAGAGTTTGGTTGTTAGTTCCGCGCTTTAACTCGTTTTCTAATAAATTAAAATGCAATATAGGCGTTTGACAACACTGTTTTTAAAAGAAGTTAGTGGAATGCGAATGTTTCACAGATGTTATTGATATTTATAATATAAGTTTTCTTTGTTTGTTAGGAGAAAGAGGTTCTTAGCTAAGGGGTGAGGATGGAAAAATAAAAAGGGAGTCGAGCGCCAAAACCTGAGCGAGGGGAGAGAGAGCAAAGGAAATAATTTTTGAAAGAAGTGAAAACGTCAGTGGAAATTCTTGAGACGATTTCAAACTTGGGGGACTAATAAATCTTTCTAATTAATTAATGTTTTTCCTCGTGCTCTTCTTTATTGTGGTTATAAATTCCCATCGTGTGTTGTTACATGTTTACTGCTTGGAAGTATGGGGTTAGGAGTGAAGCTACGACGGGATGAAACATTTGGATATATACCACCGATTGCAATCGATTGATGCGCGTGAAAATGCCGCTTTCTCAAAGCATTTTTCACATTTTTGCTCCCAAATATTTAATCGGTGGCTTTTTTTTATGTTTTGGTTACGTTGACGTAATTAACATTGTTAGAGAGTAAATATTATGGGCGTGACCTTAACTTGGATGAGTTTAAAATATTTTGAACCAAAACTTTTTGTAAATTGCTATGCGGCGTTATGTTACATCCGATGCTCATTTTTTTTTTTTTTTTTGGGTTTATCTTTCATAATAATTTTAACCGCGAAATAATATTTGAAAATAAAGGGCTATTTTAACATCATTTTTTTTCAATTTAGGTCAATTGCGTGTTATTTGGTAAAATTCCGTATCGTTTTAGAAAAAAAATGGAGCAATGTTAATCTCAATAAAATAATTACACACGAAACATATTTTTTTCTATCGTGATAGATAAAAGAACCAAAAAAATGTGCGGTAGTTAAAATATGCATTTATTAATATAATAGCGCAACGCAAAATATTTTGAATATACAGGTCGAGTGCGTACGTTTTATACTAGAATATTTACTAAGATATTTGGAACGGTTTTTTTACTATCAAAATTTTAAATGCGTTTAATTTAATTTTATAGAGTTTTGATAATCTAAGTTCAAATAATCCCAGCTGTTTTTGAAATTTTTTTAAGTAATGCATTCTGTCGAATAAGTTTTGTATGCGTGGATTATAACGTGTGTCCATAAATATACGACGTTTAGAAAAAGCGAATAAATAAGTCAAATTTTAACGAAATTGAATAAAT
>JAQGAY010001574.1:0-13735 GCA_034698085.1 Polydesmus angustus
TTATTAAAGGAAGAATCGATATCTTCCAGTTCTTTATCGAAAGATGTGTTAAAATTGCGAATAATGAATTAGTTTTCGAGTCCAACGGTTGGAAATCTAATCTATCTCAGGGTCAAGAGACTTGACATGTACTACCACCCACCCACTCTATTTGCCCATACATAAGCGTTGCATATAAAACCTGTCACTGAGCGTCCTTATCTTATGTTATTTCTACAATTTTATCATTTAAAAAAAAAAAAAAAAACATAACGTGCATTTTTTTTTTCTCTTCTTTCAATGATAAAATTGTAAAATGTATACTGTACTGTATATCTTTTTTTTTTTAAAAAAAAAATTATATAAACTTTTAAATAAAAAAAAAATTATACACAGCCTCCTTACAAAAATAAATTTGATATCTTAAAACGTTGGTTGTAGTGACTTTTAATGGGTGGGTGGGATTAACAAGAGAAAGATATAAAAGAGGTGGTGGTTGAAGAAACAGTGCAAAGTTGAATACGATAATAGAATGAAAAAGAAAAAAAAATATTATTTTTATTTGAATCGATATTTTAACATAGAAAAATCTCCTCCCAAATTTTTTTTTTTCTTTTTGCATTAAAAATTTCAAAGTGGGCGTGGTTCAAAATAATAATAAAAAAAAAGCCACACCCAATGGCGTTATTTCAGCGATTCTCATTTTTGGTCGGATATCGTCGGTGGCGCCATCTATGATCGAGTGGCGTAACTAGACGAAAAAGGTAGCGAAGCTGCTGCCGCTGCGAATTAACACTTGGAATATTCCAAGAAGGAGATGCGCACGATTGGTCCAATTCCCTCTCAAAACGAAAATCGTCAGCGAAGAAACGAAAGGGGGGGAAAATAGAAGAGAAAAAAAAAAAGCAAAACGCGAGAAAGACGAACGTAAACGGAGGGGGGGAAAAAACGGGAAAATAGCGACGAGATGTAAAAATGTGTGCGGCGTTAAACGCGTACTTGTGCCGTAGCGTGTACGATCTACCTCGGTGGGAAGCGCGATACTGACTGCTACCGCGACGCTTTCCCCACTTCTCTCGCCGCTGCGCGATTCACATCGACGGGGAGAAATTCAAGATACTCTTTAGTGTTGTTTTCGCGCTACATGTACTAAAAAAAAATTTTTTTTTTAAATAATTTTTTTTTTTTAATTTTTAAAAAAAATTAATGCTACGATCTAGTCGAGCTGCGCGTGTTAAAAATGTTATTTCGGTGATGGGCAAGTGATGTAATGTGTACCAGCGTCGCTCAATACCCGGGCGCCACATCCTCCGCCGCTAGATGGCAACTACGAACCGACACATCAGGTATTTCCATTCCCCGCGCTCTTTCCCTACTCTTCCCGCTAACATTTTTCTCATGCGTTACGTGCTTTTAATATTAATTTTATTAAAATAATATAAGTACAGGTGTATTTAAAAAATAATTTTTTTTTGTTTATTCCATTGGTTTAAATTGCGATAGAATAATTTATTATGCATCGCGTGACCTTAGAAAAGTAGAAGAAGAAGAAGAAAAAAAAAAGTTAACCTGATTAATTATTATTATTGCTAATGACTTAATTTATTTTATTTTTTTTTGGTTTCTTCTACTTAGTTTTTTTTTTTTTTTTTATCTTAAAAAAAAGATAAAAAATAATTATGAAAATTTTTGTCAGTAATGTATTCATCTATCCCCACTCCCTTGGATTGGAATTTGAAGGTCGATTTAATAACAAATCGAGCAACTTTTTTTTATTACTATTATTATTATTTTTTTCTCTTTAAAAAAAATTCATAAATATGCATTATGCTGATTTTTTGTTCGACATTTAAGGCAGGCTAGATTGAGGTGACATTGAAATGAAGCGTATTGATTCTCAACGTGCAACTCACGTGCGCGCAACTTTTAAAATAAATATGCTTAGCTTCGAATAAGAAGTGTAATTAAATTCTAAAAGCTAATAAATTGACCTTGATAATGTTTTGATAGTGATTGTTCCAGCCAACTTCGCAGTTAGTGTAATAATTATTAGCGAAGGATATTATTATAATAGTAATTACTATTATCCATTAAATGATTTTAAAAAAGCATTTTGTTTGGAGTTTTTTCAAATTTTATAAATTAAGTACCGTATATCAATTTTTTTCTGAAAATTTTATGGTTGCTGTTGTTGTTGTTGTAATATAAAATCACGTCATTTGTAGTTACGGTATTTGATTTTATCATATCAAATTTTATTTTAGTTTATCTTATTTTTTTTTAGCATTTATTGCTTCAAACTTTAGTTTTTAGATGTAATTTTTGCATTCAATGTTATCTAGATTTATCGTTGTCTTTGAAGTACAGTATTTATCGTGTTAAAATATTATCTAAGCTGCAAATAACTTTTAATTGCATTTTTAAACATATTTTTTAATGTTTCAAATGTTCACGGTATTATTTATTTTTTTTCGTATTTTTAAATTTATTTCTCGGATGATTTTTTTTTCTCCATTGAAATTCCGCTTTTCAATCATTTGTCACGATGACGTCAGTGAGTCAAATTTCACAGCCGCGTGAGGTTGAAAAAATTATCATTAATTTATTCGAATGAATTAAAAGGTCGTAGGAAGGAAAGGAAGAAAAAAAAAATGATTTGGTAATAAGCCCGTGAGTGATGTTAAGGAACGTTTTCAAATTATCGTCTAATTAACTAACAAGATGGAACGATGCCACCCACATACGGTATAGTCTACAGCATTATGTATTAGATGGATAACAAATATTTACTGTATTTTATTAGTAGTAACTTATTTAATAATTGACTTCTACAAACTGTATTGTATTCAAATGAACTGCGAATTAAGTCTAATGTAATAATTACGCTTCGCACTAGGGGAATATGCGATTGACGTCATCGCGAACTGATTGATTCTCAAGTTGACATACGGTATCATTTTGTTAATTCATACTGAAATAGCACGAAAATTTAGTTTTTATAAATCGGAAAAGAAAATATAACTACAGTAGGTAATTTTCTTCATAAAAATTATTTAAGATAATTTAAAAAAAAAACAGTGTTTGCGGAAATATTAGCATTTAGAAACTATAATTAACAAGTTAAAGAATCATTTTTTTTGTTACTGTTATGCGCTTTAAAATTCAATTTTTTTTATTAAACGAAATTGGCGTATATATTGTTTTAAATTATGTTTTTTCCTCTTATTTTTCATACATTAACCCGTGAATGAGTGAGATTTGGGAGAGTAAGATTTGTCGTTTCTATAAAACAGAGTAACCGTTTAAATTTTTGGAGTTGCCTTGTTTTACACCAAATGGAGTTTAAAAATGATTTTTTAAAGGGCGAATTAACGCAGCAAAAATCTAATAATGGCGCAGATAATTTACTAATGAAATAAATGGGAATTTCCTAAACTTAACATTTTTTTCTCAAATTTGAAGAATCCTCCTTGTACACGGTTTTGAACTTAATAAAAAGGTAACAATATTAATTTTGTTAAATAGCATATAAATTAAAACCCTCAGCTTCATAAAGCATTTTACAGCAGTCGATAAAGCTTTTTTTTTTTAGTTATTAAATTTAACTCAAAAGTAAAAAAAATAAATTAATAAATAATTATTGAATACTTACGAGTATTTATTGCTGCAAGCCCTTCAATTTTAAAAAGAAAGTCGTACGTAATTGTTTGACACAGTAAAAATTGAATTTTATGTTCTTAATTTACTTTTTTTTTTTTTTTAAATTATTGCTAAATATAGGCTACTGTTTTAAAGTTACGTTGTATCAAAATTGATTTATCGTATTTAAAAATCCATATTTATTTTTACCCGGATTTCCGAAAAATTTCCTTTTCTATTTCGTAATACAGTAAGATTGATTTAAGGTCGTTTTAATTTTAGTAGTTAGTGATAGTTAAGTGGCCTCAATTAAGATTGTTTTCATTTTTTTTAAAACAATTTTGTTTACTTTTTTTTTTTTTTTTGAGTAAAAATAAGGTGAATACGCTTCACGTTTGACAGATTTTGCGTTATCTTGTGTGTGTTGTTTTTTTTGCTTGTTTGCTTGTTGTAACAATGAAAATGCCGATGTAAATGATCGTTTTAAAAGAGGGGGTGAATATTCAATGAAGGGGGTGGTTAGGGTAATGTGAATCTCCTCCTTATTTTTTTTTTTTTTTTTTTGATTCTACTCTCGCGAGTACAGGGTGTCGTCAAAAAAAATCCGGATTTTTGAGGCGTTCAGTATTAGAAACGTCTTAAGACGTAGCTAACATAATTCATAATCACGGCCAAAAATTTTCATTTTTTTTTATATTTTATTTATTTACAAATTTTTCGAACCGTCAGCATTATTGTTTCGCTCACTTGCGATCGAGATAAAACGTGAAGAATTTGAATTTATGGATGACGTCATAAACTTCACTATAGTGGAAATTGTGCTTAGTTGGCCTTAAATACATGTACCAAAGAATATATAATGGTAATAAAAGCTAACAAAAAAAATGTATATAGCTACTTGAAACTTTCGTTTTATATGAAAATAATAATGTTTATTAAGTTTAAAAAGTTAAATAATAATTTTGCTTGACGATTATTTTTTCTTAATTATTGTTCTCGATTTTTTTTTAATACGAGGCATGTTCGTAAAGTGAGGTCCCTGGGGTCAAAAAAAACATATCACCTTGTAAGAAAAATTTTTTATTTACAGTTTTAATTAACTACATATCTACTTCAGTTTTCCGCACAATTTCAGTCAGTTCTAAGCACTTTTCGTAACGCTTTATCAGCTTTTTTAACCCCTCTGTATCGAAGTTCGCCGCCAACCGACGCCAGTGTTCAGTTCCTCGCCGCTTTCAAACCTTTGCTAACCAAGCCACTGTTTCAAGTGCAAGAATGATTTAGTAGTGGCTAAGTGCAAGGTTGGGACTATATGGAGGGTGTTAAAAAAGTCCCCAACGAAATTCTCGAGCCTTCTTCATGGTTAAGGCAGCGGTGTGAAGGCGCGCGTTTTCGTGAAGGAGGATTACGCCGGACGGCAATTTCCCACGTCGTCGATTTAACCAAGAAGAAAAATCAAGATTTTCGTTGGGAACATTTTGGTCTCGCTCCAGAT
Organism: Polydesmus angustus; assembly: GCA_034698085.1. Classification (NCBI taxonomy): domain Eukaryota; kingdom Metazoa; phylum Arthropoda; class Diplopoda; order Polydesmida; family Polydesmidae; genus Polydesmus; species Polydesmus angustus. Next base: position 5,114 of record JAQGAY010001574.1, read on the forward strand.
AGTCCCTACCTTGCACTTATCCACTACTAAACCCTTCTTGTACTTAAAACAGTGGCTTGGTGAGCAAAGGCTTGAAAGCGGCGAGGAACTGAACACTGGCGTCGGTTGGCGGCGAACTTCGATGCAGAGGGGTTAAAAAAACTAGTAAAACGTTACTAAAAGTGCTTAGATCTAAATGAAATTGTGTGGGAAATTGAGGTAGATATGTAATTAATTAAAACTGTAGATAAAAAAAATTTCTTAAAAGGTACAGTAATATGTTTTTTTTTTTGACCCCCAGGGACCTCACTTTACGAATATGCCTCGTATATAAAATTTTCATGTACATGTATTAAATAAATTTATTTACTGTATGAACGCTCATTTGATGGACAAAATATTATAAACATGGGAGAGTAGTTACCTGCATTTGGCGAGCAAATGCTTGTATTCTTTTAAAATGCGATTTATATAAGTTTTTATATTATATTATGCTTTGCTGTTCATTTACGCTAAGTCACTTAACGGGATCGAAATTTTTAGATCTAGATCATCAAGAAACCAAAACCTTATAACTCCACTTTTTTTTAAAAAGTTAAGTTGATTGGGCGATTTTGTAAAAGGAATTTACAAATATAAAAATAAATTTTATATTGTGAAAACTGAAACTTGCGCGAGTAAAATGTTAAAAACTGCCATATAACATTACAGATACCGGTAATTTAAATTTTAGCGATTAAAGCTTTGTACTTGTACAACAAAATTCAACAGTTTTTTAAGATAATAGTTTATCTCCAAAAAAACAAACCTATTGAGAAATAAAAATAATGGTTTTTTTTTCTATTACATTATTAAACGCTTATACTGTATAGTATTTTGCTTTACATTTTTTCAGGGTTAACCAAACCCATAAATTATCTATTTTTGGTTATCATGACAAAATATCACAATTAGTATAAATATAATTTGGATTTGTTTTTGTAGATATCCCCTTTTTTCGCGGAGCGTTAAAAAGAAATGTTTTAATTTCTTCATTAGGCACATAAAAAAGCACAAAAATGTAGTTTTTTCACACAAAAACGATGCATTTTCTGATTTTCATTTGTAGATTACTTTCATGTCAACAAATAAATTTCGATACATATTGAATATTTTCTTCTCTTTTCGAAATGTTTTACATAGTTATAGACTGTATACAGTATTATTCTTTTTAAGATTATACACCCGATGGAAAAACTCATAATTCCGTGCTAGGTGTTTAAGAGGGCAATCAGCCATTTGGACTTTTTGAGTTAGGTGGTTTTCTAGTTTAGCAATCGATATACATGTATTACTGTATTATACTGTACACCATTAATTGCGATTATACAAATCTAGAATTTCCCCCAAATTAATTTATTCCTGTTGTAGGTAAAAAAAAAACATTTGTGAAGGCTGTGCATTCTATAAATACAGCTTTATTTATGCGTTATTTTCGAGATACCAATAGTTATTAGTCGAGTAAATGGAGGAATAATAAAATATTTTAACAATTTCGCTGTAGCGAATTATACTAAGGAATATGTTGTACTCGAAACATTGAATTTTGTTAAATTCGTTGAAGTAAAAATTTCTTTGTAAATGGATTTCTATTAAGATGTTTGTTGTGAGTTATGTTCTTTCTTTTTTTTTTTTTAACTGCGATGCATTTTTTAAAATGTTTATTAGGTTATTACTGTACTTACAATTTTAATTTATTAAAATACAGTACAGTAGCTGGTAATTAATTTGCACCGCAAAAAACCATTTGACAACATAACATCTTCTCGAAATTTCGTGTTTGCTTATGACGCGTGTTAGATAGGAGGTGCAAATGGTTATTCAAATGTTAATTATTATTATGTGCACGTGCATTGACGTCACATGCCTCTACACATCCAGTTATAATATGCATATACCTAATGTTACTAATGTTAATTCATGAATTGACATTATTGACGCCGCTTCAATATCGAACTCGGCATTTTTATAATTATAATATATTATCTCAAAGTACTAAATATTATTTATTTTGCGTAATATAATGGCGCGCGTGTTTCAATTTATTGACAACTGGCTCGTGAGGTACGAATATCCGTGTGAAATGGAGAAAAATGCACGTAAGTCAAGAAATACTTTGCTAAGAATTTCGTTCGTAATAAGTCACTCATTTAGTTTCATTCAGTAGTAGGCTATGGAATAAATTAGATTCAACAGTGACTAATAATAATATTATTCTAACCTAATATTTCGTTGCCAGTTGCCACCCACGATTTATTTTTACCCTCGTTGTACAATAATTATTTTTCGACTCAGCTGTTTGGACGTATGTGATCAATTTATGTTTTTGTTACCAAAGAGAGATTAAAAAGCGTTCGTACACCTTTATTTATTTTTTTAAAAAAATGGCAATTATTTCATTACGAAAAACAATAAGCTTAAGTAAAAAAAATCTAGATTAAGAAATCAAGTAGCATCGAAATATTATGTTCTTGGAAAAATTTAAATGGAATTTTCTTACTTCGATTATTATAAATTTGTGACACTTTGTTTGATTTAATTTTAAGTCAAAATGTGATGTCATCGCTGATGTCTAGGTTTCATTTTAATAGAATTGCCTGCGCTATAAAATTAACGCTAAATATTCTACAATTTGAATTACTAAAATTAGCATTTTGTCACAGATGGCTTCCTTCCTGCATTATTGCGTTTTATTTTTTATTTTGATAAACAAAATAACAGTGTTTAATCAGTAAACACTATCTGGAATAGCTGCAAATAGTTTTACCATTCAAGGTTTTATATGATAAAATAATAGATGATACAGTGCATTAATTAGAATTTATGAGCAGGGAGGGAGGGGGGGATGACAAAACAACTCTTGAATTTTTTTTACATTGAGGTTGTTTTTAAACAGCCTCATTTTATTAACAAAAATTTTTACGTGACGAAAGTGTATATTTAATCAGAAATTCTCTATGGTTAGGAACAACACCATGCAACTTTTACAAGTGAGGGCGCGCTTTAATCTTATTTCTTACTCTTAAGTGAGAAGGATAAACTACTGCATTTTACCTTTATAAGTTGTATTTTAGTGCGAATTACTTTTATTGCTCGATGGCAAACGCCACCATAAGTTTTTTTTTTTTCCTTTTTGAAATGACAAGTACAGTACTATAAAATTTGTTACCTACAACTTCTTTGTAAAAATCTAAAATGAAGTTTTTCTAAAAAATTGATATAGATTATTTTATATCCCTCCCAAAACAACAACCATTTATAAGTGTAACTCAAAATCATTAGATCTACTTAAGTATTAATTCCGGTACTTTAAAAAGTGGGAGAATTACGATATAACTTAATTATCAGAAACGTACGTGCAGACGTGTTTACATTAAAGGTGATTTTACTGTCACACACTACAGTATAGGAACTTTAAAATGGGATTCTTTTATGGTTAAATAATCATTTTTGTATAGGTTGGTATAAAATTAAATTAATCAGTCATAAATAATTCATGCAATATTATTAATAATACTTTTTTGTTTAACTTTTGGCGACGGGCTGTATTTATCGAACGTTAGCTTGATGACAAGTGAAAACAAAGAGTTGGGCTATAAAAAAATATACCTGTCTACCGCGCGCACTTGTATCAACACTAAACTTAAATATAAATTTTAAACAAAGCCTCGAATGAGACTTGAATATTATAATGCAAATTATGCATTCCACATATCGTTTTGTAATGTTTTATTAGTTTATTTTTTTGCGTGCTATAATTTTTATTGTAATTATAGTAGGTGTAGTTATGGTAATACAGTACATTATTATTTTAACTTTTATAAATTTCTCTCTTATGAATGCAACTTTCTAACGCAATTTACTCGATTAATAATTTATTATAATCTGCATGTTTGACTTATTTGCCTTAATTAGTATTTTTTTTTTTATTTAAATGAAAACGCAGGTGTTAAGTTTTTTTTTTTTTGCTTATTTTAAATGTTAACTAGAATTAAGAATTATATAACATGGTAAATTATTATGGGAATTACACTCGTATATTATAGGAAGTATGAAGAATTTGTTTTCGAATTTTCCATAAAAACTAAACAATCAACTGTTTTTGTGTAACGTAACTTTTAATGTAAACACTATTCGCTTTCACCGGTAAATTTCGGTTTTTCTAAAAATACGATTTAGCGGAAAAGCATCTAACGTCTTTCCGTTCGCGTCTTACTGAACGCGGAAAGCCATTTTTCTCGGAAAAATTCTGAAAGAAATTTTAAATAACTAATATTTATATTTATATTTATTTTTTTGTTTTTTGACGTTGGTCAGTTGGTGTCCCATCGGCGTCATTCGATGGCAAATACAGCTGTAAGTGTACGGCGGGAAGGAAGGGGGAAGCGAGGTGTGGGGGAAGATGTGGGGGAGAGAAAAAGCGAATGAGTGGCCGGGGAGCAATTGAACTGTTACACACGAAATTGACTTCGATTATCGCGGGGAAGAGTGAGAGAAAGAGAGAGAGAGAGAAATAGAATGAAAAGAAAAAGCGGGAAAGTGAAAAGCGTCGGCAGGGTCCGAAACGTGCCACCTATCGACCGCTTTCTTTCGTTCATAATTATCATGATCTTTGAGCATTAATTAATTCGGTTATTTTGTTTCTTTTTCAGACCCAGGGATGAATGGCGCCCTGTCCAATGATAGTTCACAGGGCAGTCTCGGCAGTGCAGACGACCTCAGTCAAGATGGAGACAGTATGGACTCTGAAAAGGGGGCGCTCAATCTGGTTAGTACTCTTTACGCTGATGTAAGTTGCTTTTTTTTATTTTATTTATTTCAATTTTTTTAAAGTTTTTTCTGTTGTTGCTATAATTATTAGAGGATTGATTAATCATTTTAATTAAATCGCGGGGTTTTTTTAAAATTATTATTATTACTAAAATTAGAAAATCACAAAAAAAACAATCCCGCTTCATACGTAATATTAAGAGGGACAATTGAATATTCCTCAAAGTTTGAAATTTCAAAACCCATATAAGTTTTTTAAGATTGTAGGATAAACAACAATACATGATTTAAAGCTACTTTTTATGTCGGAATCATTTTTTGAAGAGCGGGGGGTTTTTTTTTTTTACTTCTCAAAAGTACATACCGGTATAGTTAAAAATATAATCTGACATTACTTTTAAAGTTACAATGTATCGATTATTTTCTCTACGGTACAGGAACTAGAATTGAAGGGCTTGCAGCAATAACAAAATGTCTCAAATTTTTGACTTTTTGAGTTAAAGGTTAGGTTGTTTAATGATAAAAACTTCTTAAACTTTTATCGAGTTATTTAACAAAATTAATGATGTTACTTATTTAGTAATTTCAAGGGAGAGGGGAATAAAAGAAAGACTCTTAAAAGTAGAGAGAAATATATTAGTTTACTGAATTTAATTTATGTTGCTGTTTTATTTTGATATAAGATATTATTAGACCATGTTTACTATGTTAATGTCTGGTTATTGCTGCAAGCTCGTTAATTGCCGTTACAATTCTGTTCTAGTGACAGTGTTAAGATGAAATTACATGGAAACAAAGAAATTCTAAAACATTTCGTTATGGAAATGTCGTTAGCATTTTTTCCGTTTATTAATCAGCACTATAAATTTAAAATTACGTTAAATCACGTGAGGGAGTAGCGATTGGTTTGTAGGATTGATTAAGTAATTATTTCACCAATGTTACCCAACAGCTCGTAAAACGTGAAGCAGAGGAGAATATTGTTAGCACAATACGCTTTCGATGGATCGAGAATTAACACTATCGCGTTAATTAGTATGCGACTTATTGATTGATGTCGGAGATAGGTAACCAAGGCAGATAAATCACTTTTAATTCGCCTAAGCCTACATTATTAGCAGCGCAGCGAAAGGTCAGAATTTAATCAACTGTTAAATGACGTCTGAACGGAAATATATTCATATTTTAAACATGAAATGTACGAATTTTTTTGCATACGCCGCAGTTTAACTCATTCAACTTGTAAAGGCTACACAGTTTAATCGACCTAGTTGAAGTGGCTTTCCCAAGCAGCCCCTGTGGAAGTCTATAGAGTTTACCCGAGGTAAACAATTAATGAGCCACGGCGCATCACCGAGTTGCCATGCGGTGCAACTGGCGTTTACTTTTTCTTTTTTTAAAAAAAATCATCGTTTCGTTTTATACTTGTATAACCGATAATAATTTCTAACTGACCAAATTGAAATGACATATGGCTAGCGATTGCTTATTGTTTACATGTTGTTGGTGAGGGGAAGTTTACTTTTTGTCACTTTAAGCTAAAATTCGACAGCTGATTTATGGAAATCGAATAAGTTGAAAAGTCGTGCGCAGTTTAAATAAAAATAAAAGCTCGGCCGAGTTGGGTTTTTATTTTTATTTTTACTGTTTATTTATGACGTTCTCGATCGAGTGAAGATGTATGACATGTGATGTTGGCCTGGTTGGTAAATCCGCCTCTGCACTCGCCCTCTGCATTAATAATTAACAATTTTGATTTGTCCGAGTGGTCAAACTGACGATCAATATTTTACAGTAGTACTTCATCATTTTGATCGCGATGGAACACACTAACTCGACTTTATATTCACTCTGTACTTTCATATTTTCAGGTTTTTTTAAAAAAAATTCTTCTTTCGAATGCGCAGTATACACATATATATTTTAATTCTAGTCACAAACATTTATTTAAAAGTAAAAATTGGCAAGTATAAATTAGTTATTCTGTTTGGACATGTAAATTAGAAATTTGTTGTTAGAATAATGTTCACTGGCGATTGAGTAAAATACCAATGTCGAAATCATGAATTTTGTTATTGCACATAGCTTTATTGAACATTCGAAATTGTAAATTTGTCTCGTCATAATTGGTTTTGTCCTAAGGGACGCAAATTATTAAAAAAAAAAAAATGAATAAAATACACAAAAATTTAATTTTAATGATGATGACAATTTCGCACAAGTTTACAAAAACTAAGTTTCAATAAAAAAAATTAATTATTGAGTTAGAAGTAGAAAGTCACTACCTGGTATTGATTAATAAATTAGAAACTGACTACTGTATTATTATTAACACGTGCAGTATTTACTACATCATAAAGTATTTTTATTGTAAATTTTGGATAAAATGAAATTTTATACTGCTTCTTCAAAACTATGCCCGTACAAGCATCTATTTTTGGTTAAATATTACGAAACATGAGGCGCGTTGAAAATTATTATAAACACATTGTACTTAGTTAATTTTACTGTTAAAAATTTGAACGTAAGTTTATTTTCGTCGTGAAGCATCTTCTCGTTGGAAGGAACCTATAATACGTACTGTATTCTACTTAATGATGTGTACCGTACGGTATATCCCCATTTCCCCCCTCTGTCTATTCATCTATCTCTCGCTCCCTTCAATGACGTAATCGCGGACATGGACATTTTCCCGCCACAATCCTCCCGCCTTTTCCAAAAGTAGACGCGGTGAAAGGAAGACCAAAATTCTTTATTACTCGCTAATACGCACTTTTCACATTTTCTTTTTATTTCTCTCAACACTACACTCGCGTACGTAAATAAATATCCTCTCTTCTTCTTCTTTTTTTTTATCTCTTATTTTATATTATTTTCTTTTAAAAAAAGAAAGTTAAAAAAAAAGAAAAATAAAATAATAAAAAGTTTTTGATCGATTTCGTTTGTGGAAACACGTCAAAATTCTGCTTGTTGTTATTTACAAGCATTATGTATATGTGGGAGTCGAGGGATGAGGAGAAGAAGAGGAGGATACGAAGTGGACAGTGTGGATAAAAAGCGTAGATGGTCAGTCAGTTAGTCCGTGCGTAGCGTAAGTCGTCTGGGACTCCCCTCACTCGCCCGACTGTTGTTTAGCCTCCAGTAATGGTTTTTCTCTTTCTCGCACTTTTTTCACCCCCCCCCCTCTCCTGCTTTTTCTCCTCATCCACCCCCCCCCCTCGACCACCTCTCGCATATACAAAAGATGAGGGGGGAGGGTTGTCCGAATATTGAATCCAACGTTGCGGATGGACATCGTATATAAAAACATAAGAGTTACCGCCCCCCATTTTCCCTCTCTATTTCCCTAATGTCCATCTCCACCCCCTCACCCACTTTTTCCTTTTCCTCCCCACCCCCCTACCGCCCACTCTCTCTCTCTTCCGCCCCCTGACTATGATGATGACGATGTTTTCCTTTTGCATACACATTCATCTCCAGTCGGTAGATGCATATACATAACTGTTTGTTGTCATGGCGACTAACACAACTGTAAAGGAGGCTAGCGTGTGGGTTGGGTAGGTGGCGGGGAGAGATGGAAGGAGGGAAGGGTCATCTGAGGGTGGCGATGCATACAATATGCACACATCGGTCATCTCGAAGCTACTTCATATGCAGATTGTCCAGGCAGTTGTCATGGTAACGCTCGCAGAGGTCCATCCAAGATCAATGCGCTTCTCTCTCTCGCTCATTCTTTCCTTCCTTCTTCCCTTACACCCTCTCTCTCTCTCTCTCTCTCTCTCTCTCCATCCACGTAGTCCAGCATCAGCGTGGTGGTGCTGCTGGTGGTGGTGG
>JAQGAY010001575.1:0-13733 GCA_034698085.1 Polydesmus angustus
AGTCCGGTGTTAGGGGCGCGAGGGATGCTGGGAAATTTGTCGTCTGCGCATGTAGATGTGACAGTGGAGCCAGATGTTGTTGTTACATGTTCGAAAACGGCTTTTTTAAAAAATTTGCTTATATGCGTCAACAAATTATATTTTATTAGATTTTTTTTGTAATTTATATGGATTTTTTTTATAAATTTATAATTTAACTTTGGATGCTAGTTTAAAACAGTTTAAGCGGACGGAAATCTTAACAAAAAGGCGGGTTCTACAAGAGTAGTTTGACTAATTTTTTTTAGTACAGTACAGTCAAAGGTACAAGAGTTAACTAAAAAGGATGTCTGAAACAGAGGTAATTCGAAATATATTTAATAATACAATTACTTTTATAATTAACTATTTTGTTGTATTTAGGTTTGCTCAATTTACAAAAGAACTGTATCAAAGCCAAAAAAGTCGCCGGCAAAAGGTAAACTCAAAATCTGAAACTACATTTTGTTTTCTTTTTGTTTAATGTTTAATACAGTATTGTACTCATGAAATCTATAATAAATATTAATGACTTGTTTTTCTTTATGTAATAGTAGAAGATAATGTTTTTAAAAATATCGATAAGCGAATTGCTAGTTTTCAATCAGCTTGGGAGAAAGTTCAAAAAGAGGCAGAAGTAGATTCAAGAAAATATTACTACTGTATAATTTATTTATTTATCCTTAATATTTCTTTATTTTCAGAATATTCAGCATAACTTATTTATGGGCGTACTAACTGAGTTGATAAATTATTTAAAAAGTTTACAAATTCTTTATGATCAAAATAATCTTTTTGTGGATATTCCTTGCGCTTCATTAATAACAGGTTTATTTGTTTGAGAATATTATAAGCTACTCACAATTATGTTCGGGATGTAAATAGAATTTTGTTTTAGGTGTAAATATTCCGGACCATGAAGGAATGTTTCAGACATTGAAGGATTTAATTACGAAAATGATTTCTGAAACTGTTTTGTTTGTCTCTTCGCACGACGCTGACTCGTCCAAATCTATAATACGAAAAATTGTCGAAGAGCTTTCTAAATTGAATAGTGTAAGTGTCCATTCCGGTAATAATACTAGTCAAAATACTAAAAAAAATTAACTTCGCGAGAAATTTCAGAATGTGTTTATTAATTATATTTTATTTGATAGAATGCAAACGGCGAAGATATTAAATTTGAAAAATGTTCGATACATACATTAAAAGCTTGGTATATAGCTAATAATTTAAGTAGCGATGTAAGTGGAAATCAATTTTAATACTTCCTGATGAATTATCTTAATCGAGTTAATTATTAGGTTCATTTATCGCCATCGAAACGATTTAAAAAATCGAAGGATTGGTCAAGTAAAGCAAAACCTCTGAAAAAGCCAATTGTGATAGTTTTTGAAGACTTTGAAAGTTTTTTACCTAAAGGAGTGGAAGATTTTATTCAGATGATAAAGTAGTTTTTCTATTTAGAGCTCATTTAAATTGCGTTTTAAGATTTAATAATATTATAAATGCATTTTTGTTTTGCAGAAATTATATCGATGAACTTCCAATCGTGTTAGTTTTTTGTATCTCCACATGCGGTGCAACAATATCTGAAATGTTATCGCAAACTGCTCTATCTACCTTATCTATTAAGACGTTCACATCTCAAAATCCAACTGTGCAATTAGGTGCAGTTTTAGAAGAAGTATTTTATTACAATTATAAATGTAAATAATTTTTTTATAATTTTAGTTTTTTATTATTATTTTAGATCTTAATGAACAGCAACTATTATTTTCGTTTTGGATCAAAAGTTTACAAATTTTTGAATGATTATTTTCTGTTTAGTGATTTTTCTCTAAAAAGTTTCTTATCCGCATTTAAAGTAAGTAACGTTTTTTTTTTAATGTTTTAAACTTTACTATACTATGTATTTTGTTTTGCAGATGTCATTGTTTTTGCATTTTTATACAAATCCATTATCTGCTCTTTGTTGTGATTCAGAAAGTGGGTCTAATATTATTAGCACTTTAAGGCAATCAGATATAGAGCAATTAAGAGAATTGCATTTTTCAAATTCTTCTATAACTAACAAGTTGGAAAAAAAAGACCTGAAAATGCTGTTGACAGATGATATCTATTTTAAGGTTAATAGATTAACTTAAATTTAACAGGCACTGGATTTAAATAATTTTTAATTTAGAAATATGTGATGAATTCAGTAAAGAAGCTACATGAACTTCACGACAGTTATTTTATAATCTTAAAATTTTTTTGTGAGATTTCAAAAAATTTGCCCAATTTGTCCTTTGGAAATAAGGTTTTAATATTTTAAATTTGAAAAGTTTTAGTTAATGTAATAATATAATTTATACCGGTATTATTTTAGTTGCATCAGTTGTATTTACTTTGTTTAGAAGATGAAGTCGTTCAGAGCGAGGAGTTTAAAGACTTTTTGAAACTATTTAGGTTGCGCTATTAAGATTTTTAAATATGTTATGCCGTAATGTTTTTCAATTTTTTTAATATCTTTTTTTATAGATTAATGTCAAGAGAGGAACTACATTCAAGATTATGTGACGGATTATCTGTTTTAAAGAAAGAAAATTATGATGGAAAATATTTTGATCATCTCGAAAAATATTTGGATGGATTAGATATGCTATCAGAAGAGAAAGCTCCAAAATTGGAAAATAGGTCTCTTAGTACCGGAAAGAAAGTTGATCTGACTACTTTACAAAAGGCAAATATTTATGTTGTTACGGGGTTTCTATTTAAAAAAAATTAAATGTTATTATTTTATAGAATTTAAAAGAAATGAAAGAATCTAAAAAACAAAGTTCTCCATTTGATATTCTTAGGTCTCAAATAGTTGATTACTTAAACGACTTTATTGGGTAATTAAATTGAATCAGTTAGTTATAGAAGGAAATAAGTCAAATTTTGGCCATTTTTTGCCTTACATGAATTTTTTCTTTCGTATAGTAAAAGATTTAAAAATATGTGCTAATTCTAAATAATAGTTTTTGAGGCCAAATGTTTCTACTTTGCAATTTACTACGGTAATGAAAAAAATTCTAAATGTACTGTATTGATGAAATGACGTTCACTGTTAAAAATAAAAAATACAGTAATGCTCATCTTTTAAAATGATAAGCTACAAGATTTTTTACTTTCCTGAAAAGTTGCATTTATAGACTTATTTTCGTCTTCAAATAACCGGTTATTTTATATGTAATTACGTCTTTTATTTATAGACATGGCTTAAAACACTATAAAAGCTTCGCATTTTACGAAATATTTTATTTCGACAATCTAAAAACTTTGAAACAGAATTTTATTGGAAATTTCAACTGTGCTTTAAAATCTGCTTTAGCGTTTCCGAAAATGTATCTTAAAGTAAGATTTATTGTTGCCGGTCCGTTTAATTGTTTGATAATTAATTTTGATAATTTATTAGTGTAAATGTTGCAAATCGGAGTCAAATAATGAAGTAATTTCTACTTTTCCGGATATTGTAATTGCATATAAGCTTCTTGGAGAGGGTGGATTACTAATTAATTTGTTTGACTGGATGCAGGTAACTTAATTGTGTTTTTTAATCAAAATGGTGGTGATTATTAAATATTTTATTTCATTATAGTCATTCGCTTCCATCGTTGACGTTGACAATTCAGAAAACTTGGAAAAAAAGAAACTAAACAAAAAATCAAAGTTTATTGTGTATCCTTTTTTACATTTTTTATGTACTTTTTACATTATTAGATGATCTTCCTTAATCTAATCTCAGAGCCAGATTTTCACGAGCGATTGACGAATTACACTATTTAGGTTTAATTAAAAAAACTCATCATAAGGAAGATCATGTTGCTCGAATATTTTGGTGATAACGAATTCTATGTTTATATTATTTTTCCAAGAAAATTTTGTTATGGTGTTACGATTTAATAAAATTTGATACCTGTACATTTTTAACATTTAAAATTGGCGGTTGTCTTTGAGCCGATGACGCGCTATACCGGAAGTGACATATCGAAGTCGTAATTCTCCTTTTTTGTACTTTTGTGTGCCCGTAGTTCTAGCAAAGATCGGTCGCGTTGTTGCTGCAGGAGTGAAACATGGGTTTCCAAATCGCTGTAAGTTTATTGAATTTATTTAAATTTTATTGAAAACTTCTGTTTCGTATTAGTAATTTAGAACCTTAGTTGTTATTAAAGATAAAGTTAATTTAGGATTTTATATATTTCTTCTTAAAAATAAATATTTTATTTTCGAGACGTTGTCCAACGACACGTGGTCAAATGATAGGCCCGGTTTTCATCTTCATAAATTTTTATTTTACAATTAATGTTTGCTAAATATTTTCTATTTTATTCCTCTCTTTTAGTAAAGCAAACTCTTATAATTATTGTATGTATATTTCAGCCGTTAATTATCGATGGCCGTGGCCATTTGCTTGGTCGCTTAGCTGCAGTGACTGCAAAAACTTTGTTGCAAGGTAAATTATTATAATGTTATAACAAAATTCTGTATTAAACGAATTTAATATATGTAAAATTAATTTTTAGGACAAAAGATAGTTATTGTACGATGTGAAGGAATCAACATGTCCGGAAGTTTCTATAGGAATAAACGTAAGTTTTTGAATTTAGGGTTAATTCTTTGTTAAAACGTGGATATTATTTTGTCATGATGTTTAAAATTTACCTACATTGTTTGATTTGGTATGATAATAAATAATTGTTTCTGAGTTTTGTGTTTAGAAAAAGAATGAAATGAAATGTGTTTTTGTTAGTTATTAAATTGTTTTTTTTTTGTATAATATCTAGTTAAATATTTATCGTTCTTAAAAAAACGGTGTAATGTTAATCCGGCTCGAGGACCATACCATTACAGAGCTCCAAGTAAAATCTTTTGGAGAACCGTTCGAGGTAATTTTGATATGGCTTTAAAGATTTATTTGTTTTATTAAAGATAATTATAATTAGGCATGTTGCCACACAAAACCGCTCGTGGCAAGGAGGCTTTGAACAACATGAAAGTGTTTGACGGAGTCCCACCTCCTTATGACAAAAAGAAACGCATGGTGGTTCCTTCAGCCCTGAAAATTCTTCGTCTTCACCCCAAACGCAAAGTAAGTGATTTATTTATTTTTTATTATACGAGCTTATTAAAACATGTGCTATTTTAATAGTTTTGCAGTCTTGGACGATTATCACATGAAGTCGGGTGGAAGTATCAGAAAGTCATTGCTACTTTGGAAGCAAAACGAAAAGTAAAAGGAGCTATTTGGTTCAATAAGAAGAAGGAAGACAGAGTAAGATTTACTTATTATTTTTTTGTAGTTTTTTTTTTTTTTTTTGTAATTTATGATGAAAAAATCACTATTGGCATAAAAACAATTGATGATTCAAACATGCACTACCAACTGATGACTTCATTTATTAATTTGTGTGCTTAAAAGTTTGAAAATACGATAGTAATTGCTATTTTTTATATTTTAGAAACTGAAAGAAAAAGCTAAGGAAAGAGTTGCTCCAAGAATCGCTCAGTATCAAAAGATAATTGAAAGCTATGGTTACCGATAAATATGTTATTTAAGTGTTTAAGTACTATAAACATTGATACACCCAAAATGTTTTTGGCGTTTTTATTTTCGTTGAATACAAAAACTTATATCCCAAACACTTTATTGTCTACCAGTATTTCGTGTGAACCCGTTTTTGAGTCATTTATTTAGCTTTAAAGTATAGGGCAAAACGACTCTTGAAAAATACTTTGTAAACGAATCTTTAACTTTAAAGTTTTGCGTTGTCTTGTAAAAATTATATTTTTAGGCTTTCGCTTTGGTTTTCGTAAAAAAATTTACATTATAAGTATGATTATATTGCAATGTCTGAGACCGCAAAAATTCACAACTACTCGCAGTTATATAATTAAAAAAAACTTTAAAATTGGTATGATTATTTTAAAAAGATTTTTAGTTTGCGTTACCATCATTATCATTTCTATAAAAATTTTAAAGGTCAAAATACCGGTAGCTCCGCCCATTGAAATGGTGTTGCTCAAAGTAACTTGCAAATTGTTATGTAGGTATTTATTTTGAATGCTGCTCGTAATTTATTATGCATTCTTATTTGACTTTCGAATATTTTACATCAATGTTGGTTATACAGTAGTTACGTGTTAATTAATTTTATTAACCTAGAAGTTGCATTTCAAGGAAGCGGTGGGCGGATCTATCAAGCTTCATGGGCTACTTCCTGTTGGCATCCGTGATCTAGGTCCAAAATCATGCATTGAAAATTTAGTGCTCAATATTCAGAAAACCACTCTCGGATTTTAGGAAAAATAATTTAACAACGCGTGGGTAAAAGCAAAATTTAGAAAGTGGTAAAGTTTATAGTTCGGTAATATTTATAAATTTAATGATTATTTATAGAAATTTAAAAATTTCAAATTTTTAACGAAGTTGAGCTTCGTGATGAAGAAGTCCTAAGGTGTAAACTTGGTGTAAATGTCGGCAAAGAATATTAATCGAATACCTAACGTATCGCGAATTCATAAAGATGGAAAGTAAACCAGTCATTTCATGTAAACAATGGTTTTAATTATTATTTTGGCTCAAATACTTCATAAATGAACCCATGATTTATTTGACAGATGAGGGTGATGAAAATCTTTTTTCTTCTCTTCAAGCCGGAATAACTCAACAACTGTCTGTTGATCATGTGGAATGGAGAAGGTACGATATAGTAAACATAGAAGGTAATTAATAATAATTACAATTTGTTGAATTTCAGGTCATTTGGTAGGGCAGCTAAAACTGTTTACGTTGATGCAACATTCGTTAAATTTAACGAAAGTCTTGTTTCAAAAACAAATGAATGGAAGTTAATAGGAGAAGCATTTTTCCACACATATTGGACAGATTGCGTTGTATGATTATTCCTTAACTTGATCTTTCTGAGTACTGTATTCATGAACTGTAATTAACAAGTATTTTATAAACTTAGGATCTCGATCAATATAAATCATCGGTTAGGGATAATATTTCAAATTGGTTGAGTATCTTAAAAGATCATGGAGTTTACGACTGGTTGATTGTGGCTGTAGAAACAATGGATGGGAAAAAAGGAAACAAAGCAAAATTATTACCTAGAACTTCGGTAATTGATAAAATCAAGAATGATTTTTGCAGCAAACAGCAAGACAGGTGATGAAATATCACTTGAATTTACAAAGCATTGACATACATTTTTATAAATTATTATTAGGTGCGTATCGTTATTGGATCCGTTAAAAAGTGATTCAAGAGGTGCTGAATCTTGGCAAACTCTTCTTCTTCGCATACGGCAATTGCTCTTGCAAGCATATAATCGACATCTTAGCAAATTTGAGGAGCATATGAGATCGCAACGCGAAAGACGTAATGAAAATGGATGGAGTTTTTGCTCGTATTTTATTTTGCAAGTAAATCGAAATACTGTACCCTATTTTAAAAATTAAGAGTTAAACCTATATAAAATTATTTGCTATCTGATAGGAAGAGTTGGCATTTGTTTTTGAAATGCTTGGTGTTTATCACGAAGCGTTAGTTCAGTACGACGAGCTTGATGCTTTATTTACTCAATTTATATTAAATTCTAAAGTTGGGGGTAAAAGGTGTCAATTATTTTTTAAATTACTTTTTATAGCAATTTTTTTAAATAGATACTCCAGAATGGCTGCATAACTTTTATCGAACTTGTGATTCTTGGTCGGGACTGACTTTATCGAGACCCATAAATGATAAGAAGCACCAATTGATTCGTGAAGGGAAAGCGTCATTATTAGATATACGAAATTATTTATTTTCGCGCCAGTGTTCTCTACTTTTGTTATTATATCGCCCTTGGGAAGTTGCTCAAAGAACGTTGCCATTTTTACATAATTGTATTAATGAATTACAAATCTTGGAAGTAACGTTTGCAATGTTTTATCTTTTGATTAATTTTTTAATTTCAAATTTCTTCTAGGTTAGTTTACCATCCGGCGCTATTTCTTGTTGGGTGTTTTTGAGTTGTTTAGAAATTCTTCAAACTTGCGAAAAATTTCACGATTCGACGCAAGTCGAAGCTTATTCTTTATACACAGCTGGGTTATGGGCCTATGCAAGAGATAAAGTATATTTTACTTATCTTTGGGGTTTTAATTTTTGTTGGGTTTTACAACTTCTATACAGCTTAGGGAGCTTGGAGGTCTTTGTGGTCTTATGCCTGGAATGAAAGAAACCTCTGAGCAACTGCATCTAGTAGTAGGTTTACTGTCAGGCTTGGTTGAAGAAGATTCAAAAGAAGGTTATTCTTAATTTTTATTTATCGAGGTGAAATAATTTATATTTATTTTTTAAATTTTAGATAAGGAAGAATTAACCCCCATTAGGAAAGTTAAACAAGCTTTATCATCTCGTGATGCTTTTCAACATCGATATCTTGTAATTTAAGCTTTATTAATGATTAATGAGGGAAACATTTAACAGATTAATTTTTTTTAGGAATTATCTGAGTTAGCCATGGGTACATTTAAACACATTGGACGAATTCGTTCGGCGCGTTTAATTGGAAAAGATTTAGCCGAGTTCTATATGTGAGCGTAACCTTATTTATAAATTAAAGAAACCGATTATAAATAATTATGAAAGTTTTATAGGCAGTTGGGAGAACCTCAAAAAGCAGCAGCGTTTCTAACAGACATATTAAAAACTTGTCTTCTCGAAAATTGGTCAGTTTTGGCAGCAAGCACCAGGCTTAGTTTGGCAAATTGCTATAATTTGATTAAAGACCACGAGAAATATCCTTGCAATTTAAAAATTTATATTGAATGGTTTCCTTTAATTTACATTTTTTTAATAATTAAGTACATATATTAAAGTGTGTGCTCAAATAGCAGCATCGTCATGTTTAGAGGATAAAGTGAGATTAAATCATTTTGATCAATTACTTACTTATGCAAGAACCCACATTTCGGGTAATATATTTTTATAAACTTGTGAATTTCATTATTTATAAACAGTTTTTGTATTTATTTTAAGGAAACCGATGTGTACGAGTATGGGCAGGAGATATATTTGACGCTTCTTCTATATCGGTGGATTCTGAAACTGAATTGATTATTCGCGATAGTTGCGTGGTGATCAGTTTGACATTAACAAGTCATTTTATAAAGGATTTTGAATGTAATGACGTGGAAATTTCTGTTATTTATAAAAATGAAGCTAAGAGTGAACATTCTTCATCATTAAAAACTAATAACGGACAAGGAAATCGCTGGAAATCGTGGGATCAAAAGTTTGATGTGCAATTAAGTGAACAGTTTGATTATCAACAAGATCGCAGTCTAACTAGCGTAAGTTTGGTTTGTCCAAATTTACAAACTGCACTTCGTCGTCGCGATAGTCAATTTGGATTTCATCGGGAAAAAGAAATTAATAATGAAGAATCAAATGAACGGTTATTGTATGGTCAAGTTGTTCTCAAACCAGGCAAGAACAGCTTAGTTTTTAAATGCAAGGTAAATTTTTTAATGAAATTAAAACTTCATGCATAGTAATTTATTTGTTTTAATTAAGGCACGAGATCACGGATTTTACTTACTGAATAAAATTACTATTAAAGCTAATCCTTTGCAATTTGTTATTCCAAAAGTTCATCCATCTGTCGGATATGAAGTTGTATATCAGGCACCGAAACTTTATTTCCAACGGGCAAATAAAAGTGAGTAATTTTGAAATAAATGTTTTTATACTACTGCACGCATACTAATTTATTTTTGAAGGTGATTTAATTGCTGGAGCGGAACAAGAATTAATATTAAAAATTGACATTGGAAGTTGTTTAGTGGAACCAAATATGACAGTTGGATTAAAAGGATCTGATGGTTTACTGCTGAGAGTATTTTATTTTAAAATTTAAAAGTTGTAATTAACTTTTCTAAATATTGTATCATTATTCTAGTTAAACAGCGAATTAGTCGATAATTTAACATATTTGCAAGCAGTCGAATGTCCGATTCCAGTTGTGGAACCGTTTCAGACCATTGTAATTCGAATTAATGTTTTGGCGGAAACTGAAGTTGCCAAGGAAGCAAATTCTTTTGAAAGAAAAGTAAAAATTACTTTATTACTAATTAACTATATTTCAACTAAAACGATTATAATTTTTTAGGTGACAATTTCAAATCCTTGGACCAAAGAAGAGCATCAAGCTGTGCTGCTGTTTCTTACACCTTTTTATACTATTCACAAGTTGCACACTGTGAATAATCGGTATACTATTCTTCGAAAAAAATCTATTATTTGGTTTATTGAGTTAACTTACATTTATTTTAGTAAATACATTCAAGTCACAGTGCAGGGATTGCAAGCGGACGCTTTTGAAATATCTGGTCATTCGCTTACTGTTAGTTGCTCCGATATTGCTCTGTTACCAACTAACCCATTAACACAAAAATTGGTAAAAAAAATCATTTAGGAGTAATTTCCATTAATATTCTAAATCTTGTACACTCCCTTTCATTATTAGATTGTTTGCAAACATCAGAACATTTCTTATGTGTGGGAAATGGTTACTAATTTAGTAGACTACCCGGGAATTAATTTGGAGTTTCAAATAAATTATCAACATCAGCCAAAATCTGAAATTCCTAAAATTCTTCATCCAAATCTTTACAAGTATCGTTTTCATTTGGAAAATTATAAAGTAAGTTTTTGAATTCACAATAGTTAAAATTTTTAAATCTTATTCAATTATTCTAGACATTATTCTCCGTTCGTTCAAATGTTGAACCTGTTGGCTCGGAATTTTGTCGTGTGGGTAGTATTTGTCATATGACAGTAACGATTACATGTGGCAATTCGACCACTGTTACGTCGTTATTGCCTTCACTAATGTATGAAGTGATTGCGGATCAAATGACATGGGCAGTTTGCGGTCGATCTGCTGGTAATTTTATTTTTATTATTAAAATTAGCTAATTTAATAAGATTTGATAATATAATAAATATAATTTGTTTTAGGTATAGTTTCACTAGGAGTGGAAGGATCACATAATACGCAATTGGATGTCATGCCATTGACACGGGGATTTCTCCCATTACCTTCAGTTAGAGTTTCAAGATATGTTACAATGGATCAGAAAGGAAGTAAAAGTAAAAAAAAATTATTGTGAAATCCCTGATGCACCATTTCAATTAAGATTTTTAATTTGATTAATTTTCTTCACAAAGTATCATGATCAATCGAATTCGTAACTTTTTGCATGTGATGAAATGTACATTTTAAATCGTCTTTTGCAGAAGTTACAAATACACTTTCATTTCATTTTTCTAAATGGTACACCAGGATTGTATCGATTTTAATTCTCATGCAATTAGATTAAATTTAATCAATAATTATTATTCTAGATATTAAGCTGGAAACTTCATCATACGCTCCCAATTATCCACGATTGGAACCGTTTTCACCAGGCGAGATTTACAATTGGTCTAAAAGTTCTCAAGTACACGTGCTGCCTGCGTTAGGAACTTCAACTACAGATTCAATAACTACATAACTTTGAAAAAGTTTGCTGTTGAAAGTTCATGTTTCCATTACATTTAGTTTTTTTTTATTTACATTTATGGCCAATATGTTTTAACGTTTCCTTTGATTTTTGTCCTGCAAACCGGACAGTTGTCCATAACAGAAGCGCAATCAACGCAAGCCACAAAGTGACCGCAAGGCAAAAATACTACATTCATTTCTCTGTCCATGCACACTTTGCACATGCGTAAATCGTCGTCTCGAGATTCTCTCTCATTACTAGGTTTGATTTCTATAATTAAAAGAGAATATTTATAGAACTTAAAAAATAACCTCTTAATAATAACATGAGTAAAAAAGGTAACTTACTCGGAATAATTTGAACGTTTTCGTTCTCTTTCATTTGAACTGACGACGAATTAGTTTCTTCAACTGTAACAGTTCCTTCTATTCTTTTCCTAAAAACAATTCTTTAATTAAATTATTTTTTGTCTCATTTTTTTTGTGAATTTACTCGTTTCCATCAAAATCGGGAATCTCCAACGCCGCATTTGCCAAAGATTCCGAATCGGGAAAAGAATAGCCAGCTTTTCGCATTCTTATTTCTAAAGCTTTTCGAACTTTATTTCTGTCCAATCCAAATTCAAGAACGGTCTAAAAAAATAATAAGTTATTTACATACAAAAAAAAATTAAATTGGACAAATTAATTGCATCTACTTTAACCATATCTTGATTCATGAGTGTATCCAATTCCGCTTCAGAAATGTCCCGAGTGCTTTCACTAGTGGACGGTGAAACTTCCACTTCAGGATCTGATTCTGAATTGTTGGGCTAAAAACGAGAAAAAAAAGTAAAAAATTTTAAAATAATGATAGATAAACAAATTGGTTTACAATGCTATTTGTCTGAAAATAACTTTAACTTTTTGATTGTAAATTGAAATCTGAACTCAAATTTTTAAATTAATTTGTTTCACTACAACCTCTTCAGAAAAGCATATTCAGGGATTATTACCTAAATTTATGGGACGCTATATACCATAATAGACCAGTATTAAATTATCAGTTTGTGAATGTATTGAAATTAATTAAACGTGAAACACCAGATCCTTAACGTTTACATTTGACACCTCATGGCCGCTGAGAAAAAAAAGTGCATCCATTTCATTTTTAAAGATCCTTGACTTAGAAACACATTAAATAAAATCGAGTATAAAGTAACCTACTAATGTGAGATGGTTAATCACAAATTAGAAAAAAAATATAAGTATATGTACAGATAAGAATCTTTCATAAAATGTAAAACTACCTGAAAAATCGGTGGTTTATTCTTTTTCGATATTTCTACATATTCTCGTCCTTTATTGAGCGCAACATATTGGCATTCAGGAAACCATCGAGCATGTTCTTCCCAAGGTTTATCTCCAGGTTCCCAGTTCTTCAATCCACCGCCACATTGAAAACACTTGACACTATCAGTCGTTCCTGTCGCGACAACATAAAAAAAAAATAAGTTATTATACCCCATTTTAGTTAAAATCGCGACATTATTACTACTGTATCTGACAGTTGCTTTTCTTGTCATTATTTGATAAGCTAACTATTTAAATTTTAGAAGCTCTTTTTATACAGTAGAAAACAGTTTTTATCATTTACGTTTAATTTCATTTTATAATACTGTACAGTACTTTTATATTGATAGGCAGTAGGCTACTGCAAAACTACTGTAGTGCAGTTATAAAATAACTACTTTATCCTTGTCACATTTAAAAGTTGTTTTCCATTCAGATAATCAATTTTTGTTTTCAATTTAAAAAAGTAAAAAAAAATACAGCATGATAATTTTGGTGAAAAGTTGTTGTGTACGCAGTATAAAATTATTAATAAAATTAAGCAAGTTCCATCCTACAATTATTTTGATAGTTAGTTACATGATGTTTTGTCCCATTATTGTCAAATTTCATAAGAATTTTATTATAAGTATGGAAAATTCCGTTGAAATTATCTTACATATTTTAACTTATTTGTGGTTTATTTAGAATCTCTATTTGCCTATTTAAGGAACCCCTTATTTATTAATCACACCTTAAACACTATCCGATCAAACGAATTATGCTATACTGTGCTGTAGTTTGAAGTACGAGTAGGATACAGTATGTGGATTACAGCGT
>JAQGAY010001576.1:0-13728 GCA_034698085.1 Polydesmus angustus
TTTTTACCTAAAACTTTACCAAAACAAACTTTAGATTGTAATTAAAGAATACATGAGTGCTGGACTCTTTTTGATTAAAGACTCACGCATAAATGCAAATTTAGTGAGTGTGGGATACAAATGTATCCCGCGCGAGTACTGGAGGGTTAAAGAGGATTTTTTAAAAAGATTTTTAATTTCTCAATTCCCAGAGCGCTATATCCGACCAATTAATGCAGACATTTCTCTTCAAGGGACTGCAAAATGTAGCGCTAAACGCGGGAAAGCGCTGTATCCAAAAGCGCTGTAAGCGAGTTTTTTTAACATTAGCGCAAATGGGGTTGTCAAGGGACCAAAGAAAAAAAGCGCAAAAAGCGGGAAATCGTTGTTCCCGGGAGCGCTGTAGACGAGTTTTACTGTACCGTATATGGTTGCCAATGTTTTCATAAACTTGTCAAGAGTTAGTTGAACAACACTTTTTTTTTCATTTTTTCATATTAAAATAGTAGAGTTTTTTGTTTTTCACTCATGTTTATAGTTAATATTATCAAAATATTTAAATATTACCACATAAATTCGGGAAATTTGAAAATTTAAATTTTTTGAAAATGTTCCAAATAGCGAATTGTTTGTAAGTCGAAAGTGCGTAAGTCGAGGGTTGCCTGTATACGAGTAATATACAAAACAGCTTTTAAAATAATAAAATAATTTTGTGAGGGTTTCTATAGAAATTTATTGAAAGCCATAAAATCATCTCTGTCAAAGTTTAATCTCTTTAGATGACATTTATTTATAAGTGTTTATATTTCATTTGATTTATTTTTTTTCCAAATGTCAGATGTTAGATGCATGAACTCTTGCGATCAAATCGGATATTTTTTTAATAATAATATCTTGATTTTAATTTAAGTGTTTTGTTATACATGACGTGGCATAAAAAGCAATGAAAATAAATTCTTTTTTTTAAAAAAAAATTTGTTGAATTTTTCGAAATATTAAAATTTATCATCTATGCCTACAACTTCGACACCGATTAAGCTACTCAAAAAATTTAAAAAAAACTCCTCTCCTACTCTTACTAACAGTTCTATAGTTTTATAGTGGAATGCACCGCAATGGTGACCCAATGGAAGCAAATAAATGCCGCGGATTAAATGGCTACAAGAATATTCCACAGCGATGACAATTTACCCAACTCAAAATCAATAATATTTATCTATCACGTTATGCAAAGGTATATTACAGGGTGATGCGAAGCACTTGATCTTTTTTAAATGCTATTAAAATTCTAATTTTTGCTTAAAATTTTTTTTTTTATTTTGAAAGATTACCATGTCGCTTTTGGTATTTTCTATACCTTAACAAATTACCTTAATTTTAATGACCACCAGCCTCTATGCGCGGATACAACTCGTTCGTCATGTTAACTCTATGGCCTTTTCAATTTCCAAATTGGTGCTGATAATTTTTTTTATTTTTTTTTTCTAATAAAAATCAAAACTTTAAACTCAAAATTATGCAGATTTAAAGAAAATTAGAAAAAAAATAAAAAAATTTATCAGCACCAATTTGTCATTTAATTCGCGTTTTATTCGACTGGAAATACAGTAACTCTAATTGAAAAGGCCATAGAGTTTAACATGACGAACAAGTTGTATCCGCGCATCTAAGAATTAAAATTGGTGTCAAAACACCTCCAATATCATCTCTTAATTGGCCATACGCAATAATGAGTACAATTATTATTTTTTTTAATGTTTATACCAGCATTTTTACAATCTCATTATATAAATTAAATTAAATTGTATCATATTTTATATACTTAATCGTTCCGTCATTGATTCTTAAAATTGATAAATGATCACAATTTGATTGTTGTTATAATTACAGTTATGGTAACACCTGAATGGTGTTAACTATTTATAGAGAATATTCGCAAGTACATATATTGACTATTATCGCATTTATTTGTGATTGAAATGCTGGTAGTGGCGACAAAGGGCATCGCTGCGCCAGAATGCCGCCATTGTACCAGTAAGCTGAAAATAAATATTGCATTGGGTGGCAAAAATAGCTCAATAATAATAATAGTAATGGTACCGGGTTTTTCTGATAAGAAGCCCCGGGGCCAGTTTTTTATTTTTGTGTTTTTTGGGGTTGCACATTTTACCTAAATAGAAGCCCAGGGCTTCTACTTGGAAAACAAAATTTTGGTGGGCTTTATAATTGAAAAATGTTGAATTAACATAATGTAGCCACTCTTAATTATTTATTCTCACTAGATACTTCTTTCTTAAATTTTACAATACAGTACTTAAAATTGGGCCAATAATTAGCTTTTACAGTGTTTTTTATTATTATTTTCCAAATAGAGGCCCAAAAATGGGCTTATATTTGGAAAATAATAACGGCGCTCTACCCAAGTAAAAAAAACATCAGGTAAACTGGTGGAACCATCACGGAAAGCAAATGGAATGCAATGTTTCCAGTTGTTTCCAGATGGATTTCGATGGAAGTACATGGATCATTTTTTTGCCAAGAGCATTCCAAGTGTAAAACATTTGTTAACCGTGAGGTAATAAAGACCATCACCATTGCCCATCACGAAACCATCGCGTAACTTTGTATCCCATCACGAAACCATCGCGTAACTTTGTTTCCCAACACGAAACCATCGCGTAACTGAATCCCATCACGAAACCATCGCGTAACTTTGTATCCCATAATCAAACCATGGGGTAACTTTGTTGCCCATTACTAAACCATAAATACCACCTTGCTCCATCATGGTACACCGTGGTTCCACTATGAAACCATCAGATAAAAAAATTCACAATTATAAAATTTATTTGTTAAATTAAATTAAAAAAATTAAAATAAAAAAAAACAATATTTAAGTTTGATAAATAAATCTAATGCTATGTAAACAAAATCTGGGATTTTAGTTAGATTATTTCATTCAAATTGATTAAAAAAATTTCTGTTAAAAATATTACTACCATAAAAACTAGGTAAACATTATTTGATCATATAAAAATGTTACACCACTTTATTAATAATTCTTTATGATCATTATTCATTATTATCAATCAATAATTTGAATACTATAAATTTTGAATTTTTTACAATAGATAATTTTATAATTAATGTATACAATTGTAACAAAATACACTTTAATTATACAAAATAATGCACTATAATAATATGAAAACTTAACCTCCTTCAAAAATATTTGGAAAATCTGAAATAAAATGTCCATGATTTAAAGAAATATAAACACATTTACCAGCTATTAGATCCTCATTAACATTTAAAACAATATAATTAACTACATTGTCATCAATATTAACAGCTTTCAAGTGATTTATAATATTAGTGTTTGCTTCAAAGGTTAAATTCACATCAAGTACAATAATTTCTTTGAGGATAAAAAAACATTGTTGTTTGGCAATTAAAATTTGACAAATGTTATAATATTTGTTGTTGTGTAATTTAATAAAGCTATTATTTCTTTTTTTATTTATACAATAATTTTGTGTAGAATACAAAATATTTTTATAAATAGCTCTATTAAAAAATTGTAAATTAGAAGTATTTATTAATTGGTGTAACAGTGCATTTTGCTCAAACTGATTTAAATTGCCAATTATGCATTTACCAAGCAATGTGCAATCACCAATTTTAAAAGCTGCCAAAACCTTTTTTGAATTAAAAATCTCATCTATGTAATTTTTTATTTTAGAATCTGGGTTAATTAAATTAATTAAATCAGGCAATAGCTGCTTTAAAATGAACTTTTTAGCTATTTGATGTGCTGCATCAGTTGTGCCATTTGCTAAAGCCTTTAATTTACCATTGCTATTTTCAAAACAGAAACCTGAGTGACATCATAGAGGTCCAAAATTATAAACACTTTTTACTAAATGACCTAATGAATGAACATTGTAGGTCATTTTTTCTTGTCCATAAAAAAGTTGAAAATACAAAATAAAATCATTTATTAAGAAATCTGCATCATTTAATTCTTTTGAAGTGATCTCAGTTTTTAGTAAAATGAAAATAGCCTTACTTAATAAACTAATGTGCCACAACAGTTTCTCAGGCCAAATACCTGTAAAGCATGGAATGCAATAATATAGCAGCCAAGATCTCCATTCACTTGCTTTCCAATATTTCCAAGCAGATAATGGTCTTGTGACTCTTGAAAACTCTGAAGGTGGAATAATTTCCAACATTCTTTTATTAACTACTTTTAATTTTTTGCTGCTTAATGAATACAGAAATTTTTTTTTCAGAAGTGCAGCTTTTAATTATTTGTCTACATACACCAAGCAAGCAGTTAGTCTAGTAATCAGGAGTAAAGCCATCAACAATGTAAAAATAATTAAGTTGTAAAAACATTGAAGGGCCTTTTACTCCCCTAATTTTGCCTTGTACAGAGGTCAACATATCTTTAACCATATCTTCATTTTTTCTATCTTCATAATTATGTTCATCATTTACATATTTTATCATATTGTTATTTCCAATAATGGTTCCAGGTAGGAGACACCAGGAACACCCAAAATAACCATTAAATTGTACAGTATTTTGAATTAAAGGCTTGGCAACTGCATCAACACAGCAATATATACAATAAAAATAAGCAGTTTTAAAAATTTTATCTCTACCTAATTTAAATTTAATTCCCTTTTCTAATTGTTTAGCTTCAGCTATAAATGGTGTTAAAACACACTCATATCTGGGTGTTTATCCCCAAACCACAAGCCACCCAAAATTAAATTGTTTTTTCTGTTTGTTTTGTCAATTTCATTAATTGATATATGAATAGGCCAAATTGAATGAGAGCTGGATTTGTACATTGGTACACCATCTGTATTAAAACCATAAGTATCAAAATAATCATTTGTATCATGTAAAACTTTAAATTTTTTAAAGATTTCTTTATAAATAGTCCCATTTGCAATATCTGAAATAATATCACTATCTTCTATAGTTGAAAACAATTTAATTGTGCCATTATTGAGCAGTGTTTTTATCTGATTTTCTATAGGAATGTAAATAAAGTAATTTTTCTCATTTAACCTAGATATATTTACAGAGTCATTGCAAATTGAACAAGCTTTATTTTTAATACTAGGAGTTGTTGACATTTTCCCTACATATATCATGCAATTTTGACAATAAAAATGATATTCAATATTGTGTAAACTGTCAATAAGTGTTTGAAATTTGTACAAAGACATTGGTATTAAATCAGTGCTTATAATTACATTAATCATTTTTATTAAATCTAATGTTGCACAGTTGGTAAGGTTGTGTTTTGAAACAAAAGTAGAGATAAGTAACATTAACTCACCCAAATTAAATTTTTGGCCTGCTTTAATTTGTTTAATCCAGTCAAATTTTTTTGACCAATAATACTCTGAAAAATCTTCTTCATAATCATCACTTTCACTACTTTCAGAGTTCTCACTTGTAAATGAGTTTTCATTTTCACTTTGACTACTGGTGATTGAATGAGTCTCACTTTCTTCAACTTCTGCATTTTCTTCAGATTCTGTATTTCTCTGATCAACAATAGATTCACTTTGAGATGGGTGCTCCTCTTCAATTTGAAATTCACTTTCTTGGTATTCTAGGTCTTCAATGTCACTTGAGGTTCCAGGTTGATCTTGATTCAATAAGCTTTGAGATAGCTGTAAACCACTTAAAGTTTGCCTTGGAATTATTCCTGGTTTATCTCCTCCTGGCTGCAAGTATGTTCTATAATCTCCCCTTTTGTTTGGAGGTTCACCTTCTGACATTGTACTATATAATGTATATTTTAATTTTTAATTTTGAGCTGAAATAATAAATCAATGTGCTTACTTTATATTATGCTCCAAAAAGTTTTTAATAAAATCCGGTATGCTCTAAAATTCAATACAATCATGTACTACGTAGCATTAAAGAAATAATACACTACGGAGTCTCAAAACATAACTTATATAAAAATTAATTTTAGCCATTAAAGAATCACATTTAATAAATTTTTTTAGAATTTAGCTGTTTATATTTCATTGTAAATTCTATTAATTAATAAATTAAAATTGAATTACAGTTAAATTATATATTAGTATGTTTTAAATTTAACATGTGTCTACATTGAGCCACCATAAACTGAAAAATTTTAGAATGGGCACACTACGGAATCTCTATAAATAACTTACTTTAAAACAAATTGAAATCATTAAAATATGTGCCTAATAGTTATGTTTATAAATTAATTGTTCATTTTTGGTATAAAATTTAATTATTTAATAATTGACCGTAATATCTAAGCAATAAATTAAAATTTATAAAATTTTATTATATCATTGATGATCAAAAGAAGTATTTTACTTCAACTGACAAAATAAAAAAGTTTGATAAAAGCAAAGTTGGTAAACCTGATTTATTTGATGTTTTTTGGGCTGGAGGTAAAAATGGCTACGGAAACGGTTATTACAAAGCCTTAATTCTGGCTGTAGCTGGTAATTGATTAATATTGTGCATTGATAAATTCATTTTAATAAAATGTGTTATTTTCAGAAACTAAAGAAGAATTAGAAACTTTAGATCTAAGTAAGCGCATCAGAATTCCAAAGATAAAGGAAATTAATTTAAGTGAAGCAGAGGATGATTCCAGTGATGATAGCTGTGCCAAAGAAAAACAATCCACGATCAAAGAAGAAAAAAAACAAGTAACCATTGATATGGTAATGTGATAAATATTTGCTATAATTAAATGCTTTTGAGTGGCTATATATTATTGCTAAATTTTGTAGAAATTAAAAGTTGCTAATCAACAAAAAGCAAAAGCAGCACAATATAAAAAAATAGTAGATGAAAAAAAAAAACTTAAAGATAGCAACCCTGTTTATGGCTCTCAAGAAAAAAGTTCGGACTATGAGGAAAAATATAAGGCCATGAAACGAAAATTTAATACTTTAGAAGCAGAAACTGAAATACTAAAAGCAAAAATCAAAAAAGTTAAAGAAGAGCTAAACACCAAAAATCTCAATTTTGAAAGTTTGCATCAAGTGAATGTTAAGTTGCAGAACCAAATATTGAAAATACTTTCAAGTAAAGGTAAGCAACATGTCATAATAATTATTTTAACTCAATTCAAATGTTAATGTATTTAATTATTTTAAAAAGATAAGGAAGATCTGGGTAAAACTTTGGAGATTGAACCAAGCCATCAAAAAAATAAAGGTACTTAATAGAATATATTTTATTATCTATAGTCTAATGGAAAAAAATACAATTTATTTTACTAACTGTTGGTATTCAAGATCAAGCAAGAATTACAGACTACATGTATATGCAGGATGATAAATCAAAGCAGGTTCGTTAATAAAAAAAATGTAGTTGTCAATAATTCTTATAATTTGATACAATATTCATTAATTTTATAGAGTTTTGATTTCCTTGACAATGATGACCAATCTAGCTCTTCTGTGAATATTAAAAAAAAAATTAATTTATCAGATGATGTTTTTCAGGTAATTATGTTTTTGTAATTATGATAGTAAAAAGTTAAACAGTATTTTTAAAAATAAATTTGTTTTTGTACAGGTGGATAAAAATGATATAAAGTTGACTGAAGAACAACTTCTTTATATCAATGGTCAAAAATCAGATTCACTATTTGTGAAGCACATGGCGGTGGCCTTGTGGGGATCCAAAGTTCTGGCCGAAAGATCAACAACAGGAATAAGTAAAAGCAAGACTAAAAATTTGGTTACTTGGCCAACACTGACACCAAAAAAAATGAAGTTTCTAAGTGGTATAACTTTTTAACAGTTAAATAAAAACTAATTATATCATTACTCCTTTAATAATTTAATTTTTACATTAATAGATTCATATTCAAAATGCTTAAAAGAAGATAAGTGTTCATCGAGGGAGTACAATCTTCGATTTTCTAAGTTAAATCACTATGTGTGCGAAAAAATAAATGATTTACGAAGAAAACAAAAAGATCGAAAATCTGAAGATGGAAAATCTGTAGATGGAAATGAAAGTCAAAGAGAAACACCATGCAATAAAGGAAAGTAAACACTGCGCTTAATTTAAGTACAACATATGTAAGTCAGTTTTTTTTTTGCTTGTTTTCTTAACTATGATATATAAACACTTTTTTAAAAATATGCATTATTTTTACTTAACAAAAATTGCTTTATTGCATATATGGTACCGGTACGTATATTAAAAATACATTGACATACGTACGGGTATACTGTTTAAAATTTTCAAAATGTATTCTAGTGTTTGATCTATTCAATATAATAGATTTTGAGATGACAATCACATAGTGACTACTATATGTGATTATGTTTAAAAATAATATATCTAATTCACATATATAAAAATTGTTTTTTAATCTCTCAAAACAATTTATAAAATTTAATGCAAATTAATATATTATTTTATTTATGGTGTTTGAACTCTGTATATTATAACCTAACTCATGCAGCTATGGCGCAAACTCATTTTAACATAAAAAGAACACTATGTAACGTATTTAAAATAATCCACAGTATTATTTTTATCTATATCGGTTGATGAATGTAAAAGTTTTCATGTGCATGATTGATTGCATATAATAGTACTACGTACTAGATCATTATTTTAATGTTTATAATATTTTTAGCGCTGTACGTACATGTTGATCAATATTTAAGTGATGAAAGCGTTTTATAAGATTGATATCTGACTTAATATTTTAATAAAAGTATTTAATTTAATTCAATTTTGCATTTAAAGTTTTTATTCACAAAAACCATCTGGATTTCATTTGGATCTGGCCGCGAACCATGCGGAATTTGGGTACCATCTGCACACCATCTAATATTTCGGCAGTGGTTTTGAGATGGTGGTGGTTTCGCCGAAACCATCGACGACCATGTGGATCCATCACCATGTCAAAACCACCAGGAAACCACTGCCGAAATATTAGATGGTTTGCAGATGGTAAATTTGCGATGGTTTCCAAGTGTTTTTTTTACTCGGGTAATAAGAGCATTATTTGGAGCCAAAATCCAAATAGAAGCCCAGAGGGGCCTTTAAACTTGGCTCTTAATGGAAAAACCCGGTAGTAGGGAAGTTAGTTGTGCTAATTAATTAATCGTGGTTAAGCCATCATTTATGTCACAATTAGGTAAGTAGATGAATAATTAAGTAAGTTGTTAAGTTTGGCCATGAAGCAACTGGATCAGTGTTTAAAGACAAGAATAAAACAAAACAAAAATACAAAAATAGGGACGAAGCTAGATATTATGTTGAAAGTTAAAGCTAAAGTTAGGAGTTATAAATAAATAGCATGTAAGTTCCCCCAGTGTACACTAAAGATACATTCACTTTGATTGGTCTTAAATGGAGACTTTATTGTCATTAGGAACTGATAGTGATGTTAATATTTCTCTAGATAGCTATGTCTGTAATATATTTAGTTAATGATGTCTCGGGGTGAGTCGATATGAAACTGTATTTGGATAGAAGTGCAAAGTCTATTTGTTCTTTGAACATTGGGAGTGTAGTGTAAACCATCGTACATTTTTTTAATAAGAAATTCCATAATTTACAGCCAAAAAATGAGATGCTTGTACGAGTTATTTGGTTTGACAGAAAAAGTGCTATCACTTGTAATTGTTTTGTTGGGTGTGACATTATCTTAATAGTTTTAAATGGCTTTATGATAAATAGATGTTTATACATATAGATTGCTACACTTTTTAGAAAAATCAATTCTGTAGAGTAATAAACTTGGGGCGATCTACCGAAAAAATTGTAAAATTTCCGGACCTGCTTGTCTAAGGTATTAATTGAACCTGTACTATTGTTGGCCCATATTGTACAAAAGTAGTTGATATGCAATTGTACCAGTCCATTGTAAAGATTCCTTAATTGGTTGCCACTTACTAACTGCTTCAGGCTATGTAGCAACCATTTCATGCGCCAGATATATTTTGTTAGTTTCTGTATATGCAGTGTCCATGAAAGATTTCTGGTATAGATTATACCTAGCAGTTTGAACTCATCAACAAATATTAAGGTATGGTCCCCCAGTTTCAGATCAATGTCTGCAGACTCGGGAGTCGGCTTCGTGGAATGAGTTAAATAGAATAGCATGGCTACTGTTTTTTCTCTACTCAGAAATAGTATATTTTGATTGCTATATTCATTAAGTCTTTCGAGGTAGGCATTGGTGTTTGCATTTAAAACTGACCCTGTTTTCGCTGCGCCTAATTTGGTTTTGTCATCTGCAAATTGCGCTATGTTCACTCTAGCTTCCCGTGTTGAGGTGGGCAAAGTGAGACTAGGTGCTCCTTTAATTTCAGGTGTTGGCATATCACTTACAAATAGGTTAAAAAGAATGGGTCCTAGCGATGTTCCTTGCGGGACTCCTATTGATAATAGCGTGTGAGTTGATAGAACTCCGTCTAGTTTGTAGGCCGGTTCAATAACATTTGCAGTATCATTTGAGACAGGTTTTGTCCCAGCCCATATTTTCTTAGTTTTATAATAAGTAAGTCCGGGCGCACAGTATGTGTTGTTAGCACATTGTCCAGTATCCTACCAAATGCCGTTATGAAAGTGAAGGAAAGGGCGAGCAGCACGTAGTACTTTCTAATGGCCTTACGACCGGATGTTCCCACAGGAAACGATTTTAAGCATCCGAATTGCGTCGAAAATGACGTAGTAGGCGTAAATACTTGTAGAAGTCGATAAATAGAAGTTGAGCTTGAACGAAGAATTGTGTTGTTCTATATGAGCTGTCTTATATAGTGTGTCCAAAAAAATCTGAAAGTTTTGAAACAGGAATAAATCGATCAAAGTTTAATGAAAATGCAGTATTTCATATATATTTACATTCAGCATCATATCCGATTTAAGAATAAAAAACAATTTTTGGAATATGACCTCTACAACTTAATCGGCGTGTATTAATGCGCTTAAGAAAATTTGAAGAAATTTGCATTAATCTTATGGTAGATGCCGGCACGTGCCGTGATCTAGTCGGCAGGAGCTCACTACAAGTCCGCAAAAGCTTTTAACCGTCAAACATGAGTGAGTGCGTTACCACGTGCTGACTCAGTTATAGAGGTCATATTCTAAAATTTGTTTTTTATTATTAAATCGGATAAGTTGCTGAATGTAAATATATAAAAAATAATGCATTTTCATTAAACTTTAATTGATTTATTCCTGTTTCAAAACTTTCAGATTTATTTGGACACACGGTAGAAGTTTAATGCTAGTAACCCTACAGCGGATATGAGGACGTAATAGCCGGCGAGGAAACCGAAGCTCCATCGGCAGGGAGATGTTACCGTCTCTCTCCATCCTTCTGCCTGCTGCTGTTCCTCTCTTTACAAATTAATACCGTACACGTAATTGAAAATTTTTAAGATGGGTTTAACGGCGTCGAAAAGATTTCCTTCCGCCATCTTCATGAATTAAAATGTCTGCAGCTCAACTTTCACTCGTCAAATACGTTTGGAAATTCGTATGTTTTGATCTTAAATTTCGGTTGCTAACAACATAGACATATTTCATATAAGTTACTGCATGGATTGCTAAAATCGATACGCACATCCTGCGCATGAAAAACATGTTTTTAAAAGCCTCTTTTCATCTGCTTTTTAGCTTTTAGTTTTATGTCAACACGTATTAAGCTTTGAATAGGAAAAGCACATATTAATATACATATAATATACATATAATGTTTTTCCCTAACGTTTATAAATGCATCGAATGTAAATAAGAATATCTTTTTATACTTTTTTTAGGATATTTTACTCCGCTTTCAAAAAAATGTTTTTCAACGTAAAAAATTGTTTTTATTTTCCCGATTCAGAGTTGTCATGACAGTTTTATCGATTGCCCTATACCTACACTCAAGCCTTGACATTTGCAATTCATTACGCGCCAAAAAAAAATTCAATATTATACAGGGTGTTGTAAGTCCGCAAAAGCATTTACCGTCGAAGTGAGCGTGTGAGCACGGCTTACACGTGCCGATTCATTTGTAGAGGTCATAATCTAAAAATTTATTTTTATTATTAAATGGGAGGTGTGACAGATTTATTTATGTTTAAAAATTATCGTCATCTAACGAACACCATATATAAGAAATTCCCTTGGAATTGAAAAGTCTATTCATTTCTCTTTTTTTATTATCATCATTATTGATTTAATTTCCATTACCGGTAACTGTGAATATGCTAAGAATTATTAATATTTTATAAGGTACATTTTATAATACTCGACATTTATCATACTCGTAATTTGCGAATTGTTGGTGTCGAAAATTACATAAGTGAAATAAATACGTTGAATGTTAAAATTGACAGCCAACTCGATAATATTTGTTTCGGTTGATTACTTCAAGTAAAGATATTAAATCATATGAGAATAAAAATTTAATTCGTATCAATTCTTCTAATTTACAATAATAATTCGGTATGTAAGTAAATTAAAATCAAAGTCTAATAATGCTCTGTCAAGAAAAAGGGGTACTTTGCGTTGTGTTTTTTATTTTTATAAGAACTTAGCCAGATTTAATATTTAGTAATCAAAATATTTTAATGAACACTGTAAAACATGTTTCAATGGTATAATCTAATTAGTGATCATTAAAGACAAAAATTAAGAACTTTATCTAGGTGAACAAATAATATCAAACGAAAGAACAAATCGAAACGTGCTTTAATTTAGGCGAAATTTATCAATTCTGATTGGCATTCTATGAACTCTTTATTTCTAAAACTATAATCTCCAAAACGGAATTAGATAAGAAATTATGATACTTTATTCTCTCATTAATTCTCTAATCTTAATAATATTTTTCATACTTAATAACAAATGAAAATGATTGATAATTATTTTTCTTACATTATATGCTTCAAAAACATGTTGATGATTTTTCTATAAAAAGAAAAAAGAAAAAGTTGGTTTCCGATGCTTCTATTTAGGGAAGGATGGCTTAGAAAATCTAAGTTTTTCTGGTCAAACACAGTTTAGGAAGTCCAAAATTCACAGTCTCACCAAATATATTGAACCGTTATAATTAATCACTTAACCGATTTAAAGTTTGAACACAAAAACGTTAAAACGCTCGGAGGTTCGCGATAAGTTTGATTAGATTTTCAACTTCCGGTTGTCAAAAATGATTTTTTTAATTGGCTGTTATGGAAAAAAAAAAATTAAAGATCTTTCAAAATTGTTAAATTTTTTAAAGAAAATATATTCAAAATTTTAGTTTTTCTTCGCGAAAAACGCAGATGTTGCTTAAAATGACCGGATGTTGTTGATTTTCTTATAAAAATAAGGAAATTTAAAAATTATTAAAATTTTTTAAGAAAATTAGATAAAAAATTTCGGTATATTTTTTTAAAAAAAAAAATAGTGGTTGTTTCTTGAATTGACCAATTTTCGCGGATTTCTTCATAAAGTTTGAAGGTTTTCCGAAATTTTTGTTTTTTCAAAAAGTTATTTGAAAAATATACTTAAAAATTTGTATATTTTTTCGCGAAAAACGCGGATGAATCGCGATTACAGTTGATTAAACTGGATTTTTCTCAAAAACAAGAGAATTTCAAAAATATTGAAATTTGAGAAAAATAATTAAAAAATATTAATCTTTTTGTAGTTTAAAACTTAGATTAACCGCGATTACATATCGATGTCAAAAAGTTTGGTAAAAATATTTCAAACATA
>JAQGAY010001577.1:0-13728 GCA_034698085.1 Polydesmus angustus
ATCCTGAAATTACGTCCCTGACAAGGGGAGAGGGGCATCAAAATTGAATTGCGCTTTGGGCCTCTCAAGTGCTTAATACGCCACTGGTATTTATTATGTTTTTTTTAAATAAATTGTAGATACGAGTGTTTGCGGATGTCGATATCCTTGCAAGTACGATTAGTTATAATTATAGTTTCATTAAAATTTATTTTAAAATTAATATGTATTGTGACGCAGAAGTATGGATTACAACTTCAAAATTAGTGAAGCGAGAAACGTTTTTAAAAAAGTACCCATCATTATCATTGTATAGGTTGTTCGTTGGATGACGATAGTTTTGAAACATGAATAAATCAGTCAAAATTTATTGAAAATAAAATATTTTTTTTTTTTGATATTTACAATAGTTAACACCTCTCATTTAATAAGAAAAAACAATTTTTGAAATATGATCTCTACAACTGAGTCGGCACGTGTAAACGTGCTCTCTTTGACGGTTAAAGCTTTTGCGGACTCCCAGCCTGCAGCTGCCGACTGCATCTCGGCACGTGCCGGCAGCTACCGTAGAATTAATGGAAAATTCCTCGAACGCATTAATACGTGCCGACTCAGTTGTAGAGGTCATATTACAGATATTGTTTTTAAAGTGAAACTTGTATAGCCTTGGGTACGGAAAATATGCACGTGACATGGAATTTGGATGGGGGTGAATTGTTCTGACTAACCGGAAGCGACACCCGGAAGCGACTACCGGAAACGACACTCTAAAAGCGCGCCAAATATAAATTGCGCAAAATGAAAAATTTAAAATTGCGCGAAATAAAAAATTTAAAATTGCGCGAAATAAAAAATTTAAAATTGCGCGAAATAAAAAAAATTTAAAATTGCGCGAAATAAAAAATAATAATTTAAAACGACATATTTTCCAATGTTCCCTTTTCCATAGGATTTAAGAAGTTTCACTTCTGTCGCGCGAGAATCTCATGCACTCTTTTTTTTTTATTATTATTAAATCGGAGATGTGGCTGAATATAAATTTTAAAAAAAGAATTTATTTTAATTAACATTTGACTGATTTATTAAATATTTAAAAAGTGCGTCCTCCGTGTGGGGACACCCTATATATTTATTAGATAATAAACAATAACATTATTATTTTTAAAGAAAATTATACACGGTCATTATAATTCAATGGATGAGTTAATAGAGTATATGTGGTAAGTTAAACATTATTAGAAACCATGCATTCATTATATAAAAATATATTTCATTGTTTAGGTCAGGTGAATCAGTGGTCAACATCGAAAGAGCGTGGTCCTATAAGGCAGTGGTGGCCGAGAAACCGGCTATTTTGGTAAATTGTAAACCTTAATTAATTAGCTATAACACCTCCAATTTTTTTCTTTATTTTTTTAAATATGCAGCAAGAGTCACTGGTTGGAATCATCGGTGGAATTTCGGGATTGTGGATAGGCCAATCTATTCTTAATTTTATTGTAGAATTTCAAAAACTTGTCTTGTTTATTTTTAAGAAGTTAATTTCACGATAAAAGTTTCGAAAGGGAAAACTTCAAAACAAACGCTAGATAATAATTTCTCTAATATTTCGCGCAATGTGAATTAAAATGTGAATTAAAAGCTATGCATTAATGTAACTGTGTTTATTGTTCTTAAGCATTACAATTATTTTTTGTGTCTCAATTAAAATATTAAAATAATATAATTAAAAAAAATAATTTTCTCAAGTATTTTTTTTTAGTGATTTTCGTTGCATATACGCGAAGCTCGCCGGTTGCTATAAGAGAGTTGTTTAGACGTGGTTTTTATGCAAAAGTCAATAGGAAATATGTTCACAAATATCATTATTTGCGTATCAGTATTTCCAAAATAATGGTAGGCTAAAACATTCAAGTTTCTTTAATTAAACGTGTATAAACAATGTAGAAAAAGGTCAATTTATGGCGCAAAATGGACGCCTACTTGCAGTAAAATGCCTTACTTTTTTTGTTTTCAATTCCATAGGGTGTTCGTTGAATGACGATAGTTTTGAAACATGAATAAATCAGTCAACTTTTGCTATGTGGGTACAAAATGGGAAAATAAATTTTACATCTAAATGCGTATTAATTTATTTATATTTTTATTCACGTTATTTTCACATAAACATTAAATGTTTATCATAATTTTGTGTTTGGACAAAATGCGAAAATTTAAGAAATAAGTTTAGTTAGTGCAAGTTATAGAATAATTATAGGCCTACATGTTTAAGGATTTTAAACATGAAATCAACTTCTTAAAGATGAATACAATAAGCCTGTGAACTTCCACCGATAAATTGAGAATTGATTGTCCAATCCACAAGCCAGAAATTCCACCCACAATCCCCACCATTGATTCAGGCTAAGCATTTAAAAATATTACTTTTGTTTGGTAATTAATTTTAATTATTTTGGTTTTTTTTTTTTTTTTACTAAAATTGCTGGTTTTTCCGCAATCACTGTTTTGTAAGGAAATTTGGCTTCGATGTTGACCACTGATTTACCCGACCTAAAAACACACCTGTCTTAATTTATGTAAATTCTAAATTGATTTTTATGATTAGTTTTACCACATGTAGTCCTGCAAATCGGAAATTGAATCAAAATGTCTCGACACAATGCTCTTTATTAAAATATAGCATTAATTCACACGTAATTTTTTTTAAAAAATTTATAACCCACTTGTTTATAAACATATTTTGCTTCTCTTATATCGAAGCTATACTCGGAACTTCTAAAAAAAATTAATTTTCATTATTTATTATAAGATAATTTGCAAAAAACTTACTTGCAAGAATATTGGCATCCGCAATCACTTAAATCTAGTTTTCCTAATAAAAAAAAAACCTTTTATAATAATTTAATTAAAGTCGGAATATTTTTTTTTTTAGGTTGAGCACAAAGTGGTTTCATTTAAAGTGCGTTTTGTAATACAGTAGTTATTTTTTTTTTAATAAACGCTCCTTCCATTTTAAATAAAAAATAATAAGTACCGCAGTTCTCGTTGTTTTTGCAGCCATATTGATATGTGTGGTTCAATACGCAAAGTTGAAGACAAGTCTACATTTTTAATCACAAAATGAATAAATTAGGAATATGTAAAAATATAAAATTACACTGTGTAATGCAAAATTTTAGTGCTTATCTAAGTAAAAATTCCTATGATAATGCAAAAGTATAGAGTGTCGCACGGATGACGCACTTTTTAAACAATTAATAAGACAGTCAAATGTTAATTAAAATAAATTATGTTTTTAAATTTACATTAATTAACCCCACCCATTTAATGATGAAAAACAATTTTTAGAAAATATGACCTCTACAACTGAGTCGGCACGTGTTAATGAGCTCAAGGAAATTTTCCTTATTCTTACGGTAGCTGCCGGCACGTGCCGAGATGCAGTCGGCAGGAGCAGGCTAGAAGTCCCCGCACAAGCTTTAGCCGTCAAAGTGAGCGCTTAAGCACATTTACGCTTGCCGACTTAGTTGTAGAGGTCATATTTTAAAAATTATTTTTTATTATTAAATGGGAGGTTACTTTGTATGTAAATAGTAAAAAATTAATTCAATTTCATTAAAATTTGACTTGTTTGTTCGCATTTTAAAAACATCGTTAATTTACAGACACACTGTATAGTTAATGCAGTGTTACATAATAATTAAATACTGGGACATAAAATATCAAGCAAGAATCTTGTTTTCTATACAAAAATAGCTTTTCTTTACTTGCAAATTATTTTAGCATTAAAACCATACCTTCCCCCAAAAGTTGGAGCAAAATACTAATTATTTTTGAAGCTTACCTTGTAGGTGTAAGAATCTGGTAGAAATTCCCGGAGGTCATTATTAAATCCAAGAAGCCAATAAGCATGGGTGGTGTTACTTGGAACACATTCTGAAGTGTATGGATCTGCTAGTCGTCTTCTTTCAGTCTATACAAATTTGAATTTTTAATAGTTACACGCGTGCATATAATATGCATAAGGAAAGAAGCTTTTTTTTATGTATTATGCATTTACTATAGAATATTTTAAATCTACACGACTTCCTGGTGACACTTCAAGGTTGAATCGGACCATACTTGGGCTTGCACTGCCTAAATTCTTTCTCAGGGCCATTGGGTCAAGGCTTATTTTTGTTGATATATAATTGCGTACTGCATCATCTCCTTTAGGATATTGCAAATGAATGTTCAAATCTGTAAAAAAAATAATACGGTATTAATTTTTGTTAATATACAAAATCAATAAATGATTGTTTATTTAATTTTAAACTTTACTTTTAGTTAGGACGTTTTTCATCAATTTAGATATTTTCGGTGAAACTATTGCACAAACACTCGGATCATTTTGACGGCTGTCTCCAAAATATCTTCTTTCTGTTAATCTATTTTAATTTTTTTTTAAATAGTAAATGTCAACTTCAATCATTCAAATAGATTTGATATTAATGATTCTTTGCTGCAATTAGTTTGCACAAGTTATGATGTAATTTGTATCCTCACATTGAAAATTCAGTACAGAGTTGAACTAACCTGCATGGAATATATGTTCCTGTATCACTATAGAATTGGCAAGACGCAATAAAGTCACTCACAGATGGCAATAATAATATCTTTTCACTGACTGTCATATTATAAAGATAAAAATCCAACCGCGCCATATTATCCCATTCCTTCAATAATAAAAATTACCATTTATTAATTATTTAAAAGTACAATGTGTTTTTAAATTTACGGAGTTTTTGAAAAACGAATAAAGAAGAGTCA
This sequence comes from Polydesmus angustus, assembly GCA_034698085.1. Lineage (NCBI taxonomy): Eukaryota > Metazoa > Arthropoda > Diplopoda > Polydesmida > Polydesmidae > Polydesmus > Polydesmus angustus. The sequence continues at coordinate 4,789 of JAQGAY010001577.1, forward strand.
AACTTTAATGAAAATGAATTAATTTTTTAATATTTCCATACAACAACATCTTCGATTTTATGATAAAAAAACAATTTTTAGAATATGACTAATTCTGCAACTGAGTCGGCACGTGTTAACTCGATTAGCAAAATTTTCAATAACCCACTCATACGCGTAATTGGCAACATCCAACTTGACACGTATTAACATGTGCCGACTCAGTTAGAGAGGTCGCATTCTAAAAATTGTTTTTTTTTGTCATTAAATCGGAGTTGTTGTTGTATGTAAATAATACAAATTAGTTTATTTTCATAAAAATTTGACTTCTTTATTCGTTTTTCAAAAACTCCGTTAATTTAAAAACACCCTGTACATTAGAAACATAGAAATACCGAATGCTACATTTACCGTTTCAGTGCTTAACTGCTGGAATCCATCCATTTTTTTAGACAGTTCAGTATTATTCTCCAAGATTTGAGCGGTGTAATAAAAATGAGTATTAGAACAGAAGTAAAATGTGGGGAATGAATATTCATCGTGAGGTTCACTGTTTACAACTTCTACCACTCGGAATCTAAATAATGTTCTAATATTATTGAGGCACACATCATTCGGAAACAAAATAATAAAATTAGTAGAGAACTAATATTCTAATAATTTTTTACTTTAAATATTCATGAATAGTGAGATATGTCTGATAAATGTAGACTGAAGTGATGGCCCAGACTCCGATATACCACATTGAGTTGTGAATTAGCAGAAGAAGATGCTTTGGACTCACAAAAATCCTTTCGAGATAGCTGATTGGCCAAATAAACCCAGCTAGGTGGATCAATGCCCTAATAATTGCGGATAATATAATGCTAGCTGAAAGTCCAATCCAGATGCCCCAAACTCCACCCACTGTACTCAAAGTATCCACCAACTACATTTAATACATTAAACAATATTATTATTGTCGTTGATTTTTCTCTTACTTCTACAGATGAGTGCCTATTACAATGGGTTATGGTTAGGTATATCGGGTGGCGCAAAAAAAGTGGCACCCCTAAGTGTAATTTGTTCTGAAAAAACTACTAAAATGTTGCCGAATGTTAATTTACCGGTACATAAAAATATAAATTAAATTTAATATGTTTTCCCTCACTCTCAACATTTTCTTCTAATTGGGTGCACCTGTAGTAAAAATCATTGATACAAATTTTTTTATCATTTCTTAAACAATGGCGCCAATATCAATTGCTCCAAGAAAATAACTACATGTAACTAGTTTTGGAATAAAGCATGAAGTAAAAATTAGTCTTAATTAACTTTGTAAACAAACTAATGCCGATAGCGCAAACATCAGGAAGAGGTCGCCCAAAGTCTGCTAGAACAGAACATGTGAGTGAGGTGATTTTTAGCCAGGAAAAAAAATCCCCAAAGTCACAAAAGTCCATGATTAGGTTATTTGGGGTGCCCTCCAACAAAAAATCTATCTTAAGCATAAATTTGCAACAACATAAAAACTATAAATGGGCGTTTTTACGAGTGTCGAAATTTATCTCATTGATTTATAAACAGCACTATTGACTAGTGGTGCAGACAATTAGAAAAAACTGCTGAGACAAGAGGAAGACATATTAAATTTAATGTAAATTAATATTAGGCAACGATTTAGTAGTTTTTTCAGAATAAAAAATTTAAAAAATAAATTTTTATTTCAAATTTCTAAAAGGGGTGCCATTTTTTTTGCGCCACCCGATAGGAACAGCGTGAAAGATGGAGGACTTTGAAAAGACAGATAATAATGTTCTTGAACTTTTTTTTGACATTTTTTATTATTTTTTTGAGTAAATGTTTTTGTAATTTTTGATTTCACCTATTTATGTCTGGATGTGAGAGAATAAATAAGAGTTCAGTTCAAGTTAATAAATTTTTCTAACCTTAACAGTTGGTTGCAGGTAAGAAATAGATACGGTAGGTGATTTTCCAATAACTAATAGTCCAAATTTTTCATCGAGTCTCGATTCTTTCCTGCAAAAACACAAACATATAATACGGCATCAACTTAATCAATTTTAGACTTTTTGATTTTAATTAATAATAAAAAGCTTGCATTATGTTTACTTGGCATTGAAAAGATTGTCCACTGTCAATGGGTTTTTTTTAGTCCAGGGATAATTTTTGATTAACATTCTCTGACACAAATATTAATGTTTTTTTTATAGTGACTTAAAAAATAATAATAATAATTATTGTTTTTACCAATTCTTGATCAACGTTCTGCGTTATTAATTCTTGTTTAACTGCTGTTAATTCATTGTATCTAGGAAATAACAACAAAATATTGATCACAAATCTTCTAATTTTGTAACAAAATTAATGTTGTCTTAAATCAGAGTTTACTATTTGCAAAAATATAAATCAAATAATAAAAAAAAAATACCGTAAACAGTAAAATGTTTCATCAAATTTTGGTTAAATAATTTTGGATTAAGTTTGGATTTTTTTAAACAAAGTTTTCTTTTTTGATTAAGAATATAAATAATTTTGGATTAATGATATTGCAACTAGCTATTATTTTCTCTAATTTAAAAGTTTAAATATTTGTAAATGAGAAATTTGGATAAAAGTCAATGCTTACTTGCAAGTGACTTTACATTTACACTGCTCATCCAGTTTCTTCTGTGGGATTCTATTGCAAACTAAAAAAAATATAGATATAAACATTGCAATAGAATAAAATATTAACATTGCAATCTTTTTGGTTTAATGACCAAAAATAAGTACACTTCTTATTACTTGATGTGGAGCAAATAGGAAGCTGTTTTTCATTCCTCCCGAACATTGACTTTGGTAGTAAACACTCGCAATAGGTTTTAGTCAACTCGTGCAAACACTGCTCTAAACAACTCTGAAAAACGTTTTTTTAAGTTAAATGTAATTAAAGCCATATATATCTTCTTCTTTATACAGTATTTAGCAATGGCGGATTTCTAAATTTTCCGCCCTGAGAAAAAAATGTTTTGGCCGCCCCTAGAAACAGGATTTTGTGATAAATATAAAGCACCAAGCCAGCAAGGCGCAAAATTTTGTTGATTTGTATGCAAAATGTTGTTGATTTTTTGGCAAAATGTTGTTGATTTTTTGGCAAAATTTTGTTGATTTTTTTGCAAAATTTTGTTGATTTTTATGCAAATTTTTTTTTGATTTTTTTTTAAATTTCTTTGATTGTTTTTTTGCGCTCTTGGCCGCCCCTAAAATTGTGAGGCCCTAGCCTCACCTGGCCTATTTAGAAATCTGTTTCTGTATTTAGGGTCTTTATAATAGAAGGTAACCATTTCCCAATGCTTTATTTTATTAATTAAGTGTAACTAAGTTAAAACTCAAGTTTTATTTGCAATTTTATAAAAAATTAGGTTTGGCCACAATTTGTCCATAAAGCAACAAAGACGAGGTTAATTTTCCATGGACCATTCAAAACTAAAAAAAAAAAAAACCTCGTCTTTCAAATAAAATTTTACTGACAACAGCCATCAACTCAATAAATCGTGATTATGCTTCTATGAGAAATTAACTTTTTTGCATTTGTGTTGCTTTTTGGGGCAGATTGGGGGCCAAATCTAACTTTTATAAAACTGCAAATAAAACTTGAGTACCTACAAAAAACAATTGATTTTATTAGAATTCTTAGTTACATCTAATTATTAAAATATTGCCTTGTGAAATAGTTACTTTCTTTTAGAAAAACTCTATTAAAATATACAGTGAGTTTTTGAAAAACGAATAAATCAGTAAAATTTAATGAAAATAAATTAATTTTTTAATATTTTCATTCAACAACATCTCCAATTTAATAATAAAAAAAAAAATTTTAAATATGACCTCTCCAACTGAGTCAACACATGTTAATTCGATTAGCAAAATGTTTCAATTTAAAAAAGCAAAACAAACGAGTCAAATTTTAAAGAAAAAAAATTAATTTTTCACTATTTAGTAACAACATCACTGATTTAACAATGCAAAATAACATGTGGCATGTGACCTCTTCCACTGAGTCGGCACATGTTAACGCGAGTAACGAGATTTCTAATAACTCTCTCGCACGTGTCTGCTTGGATGTTGGCAATTACGGGTATGAGAGAAAGTTATTGAAAATTTTGCTAATCGAGTTAACATGTGCCGACTCAGTTGGAGAGGTCATTTTCTAAAAAAATTGTTTTTTATCATTAAATCGGAGATGTTGTTGTATGTAACTATTTAAAAATTAATTCATTTTCATTAAAAATTGACTTCTTTATTCGTTTTTCAAAAATTCCGTAAATTTAAAAACACACTGTATATACATGTACACACGTACTTTATAAGAGAAGTTGTATTCTTGCTCAGATTCCCCATGTAAAATAGTAAACGATTTAATGGACGTGGTAGAGTCATCATCTACGCATGCGCCATCAGCCAGCCAAGTGTTATTCTCATAGATAATCTAATAAATTAAAATATAAATTAGTAAAAAGAGGAATATTATAATTATTAGTTAATAAATTTTTTTGAGGTTTCCTTCTTAGTAGACACAGCGATTAATAGGTTAAGGTTGTCCATACTGATCACGTTTTCAGTGTTAAACACGGGTGGAGTGCCCATTTCATGGATCACTAACATTGGAGGCTTTAAATCTTCATTCGGTTGAAATTCAATATTTGATTGAAATACTATTTTGGATAAAAAAAAAAAAGAAAACTTATTAATTTTTTTTATGTCTACTCAATTATTAGAAAAAATAAATTACGTAAATTTGGATTAAGGTGTCCGAAAGTAACGCAGTTTCCATAGTACAAATTGTTAAAATAACGAATAATTCTATTGCAATTGAATGATTACTTTAGGATAATATTAAAAACATTTTAATGATAAGAAAAAATTGTATTAAAAAATAAATAAAATTTTTTTTTTAGTTTTGTGTTAGAAATAAATAATTATTATATGAATTTAAGCGTTTGCAAAAAAAATAATAATAATAAAAAATCTATGGTACAGAGGGTGATGCAGAGCATTTTCATTTTTTCAAATGCTAATAAAATTGTTATTTTTGCTTCTAAAAAAATTTTTTTTTTTATTATAAAAGAATAATATGTCGCTTTTGATATTTTCCATGCGTCAACTAAATTAACTTATTTTTAATGACCACCAGCCTATATGCGCGGATGCAACTCGTTCTCCATGTTAACTCAATGGCCTTTTGAATTTGTGCTATTTTCTGATGAATAAAACACGAATTAAATGACAAATTGTTGTTGATAAAATTTTTTTATTTTTTTCCCAATTTTTATTTCTTGCTGAATGGCATTTTTTGGTCGATGTTTATTTAAAACAGCATATTTTAAAAGGCTAGTGGTCATTAAAAATAAGTTAATTTTGTTGAAGTATGGAAAATATCAAAAGCGACATATTAATCTTTCATAGTAAAAAAAAAAAAAATTTTTTAGAAGCAAAAATGACAATTTTATTAGCATTTAAAAAAATGAAAAGGCTCCGCATCACCCTGTATAAAGCGAAATTGTGTTTTATTTACCCGAAAAAACGGAAAGCATAAATGTTTCCGATCGGATATCCAATTTGAAATCGATCTCTCTCATTGAGAAGAGATAGACAAAAGAGTGATGGGCGAATGACGTCACACGAGGACGACATATTTCTCATCTGCAAAATAGAAACATTAACATTTTTTTTCTTTGTTATTTTTACACCCTGTACTGTTTTTACACGTTGGATACGTTCAAGAAAAGTCCGTGTAAAAAAAAAATCCGTGTAAAAACATTACCGGGTGTATTATAATTCTGATTTGGCAGAATTAACAGGTGGTGCGAAATGTAACACTACAACTTCCGTCGGCTATTAAAAAAAAAACTATATACATACAAAATTATTTTAATACAAATTTATAATATCAAAATATTATTACTTTTGGAACAATTTATTAATTTTTTTTTTTAATATTTTTAATATTTTCTAAAAAAATTTTATTTTTGGAAAAACGTCATTTTTTGAATTTTAACTTTTTTTTTTTAATATAAATTTTTTTTAAATTAACTAAGAAGTTATTTTTTTTTTATAGAAAAAAACTTTCTTTAGTTTTTCTGTAAAATGGCTTAACCATTTTTAGATTTTTGTCGTTGATAGCTTTTTTTTAATAACCGACGGAAGTTGTAGTGTTATTTTTAGGACACCGAATGTACTTTGAATAGAATTTCAGAATTATCAACAGTTTCCCAATGCCCACGTTTGTTGCGCAGGATAATATTTGGAAAACACATGGTAGCTACTGCATTTACATCATTCGGTTTTTCAGTCTCACTAATGCTGGTGGAAGGACTACGGTATATAATAATAAAATAATTATCAATAAAAAAACAAAACAATTAACATAATTTTGTCTTTTATAACAACCCAAACATTTTTAACGGAGTATATGAATATTAAAAAAATATCGATATTTTTAAAAAAAAAATATATTTCCTCGAGCGCATTAACACGTGCCGACTCAGTTGTAGAGGTCATATTCTAAAAATTGTTCTTTATCATTAAATCGGAGGTGTTGTTGTATGTAAATATTAAACAATTAATTCATTTACTTAAAAATTTGATTTGTTTATTCGCATTTTAAAAGCGTCGTAGTTTTAAGGACACACGTTATTTGTTGGGACGAAAATATCGAATTGCTAAAACGATACATTGAAAAATTATCGATACCGTATATATCGATATTTTTTTTCCGATATCAACATTCCTAGCGGAGGAAAAGCAAAATTATAGGTTAGGTATACCAGAAATAGGCATCCATTGCATCTACAGTCATGTAGATAGCGAATAAAGAGGAGAAGGTGAGGAGCATGCGCCATAGGTACTTCCGCTTCCGGTTTGTAGCCTGCTCAGCCTGGTCCAAGGCGGAGAGAGAAGAGCTCACTAAACTCACATCCATCTTCAACATAGGATTACACTCTCCTATACTAAATCACATTGCTATATTATATACTAAAAGTGAAACCCAATCACAGTGCAACACGATATCTGACGTCGTCAACACATCTCAAAAATTGTTTCGCAGTTTATATATAAAATAAAATGGATTATAGATAAATGTATAGCAATAAAAGTTTCTCAAGGTCTTTTCATTTCAACGTTATTTACACTTTAAAATATTATTTTTTTTGGCTAAAATTATTATTATTATTATTTGTACGTGTATTTTATTTTATTTACTTTTTATTTTAAAGACGTTTTAAAGGCGTTTGTTTACGTCTGCGCAGTTTTTTTATCGTTTATTTTCCACAGCTAGTCAAACAAATTAAATTTCAAATGGCGATTTTAGTTTTCATATTATATGATTTTTTTTTTTTGTTTAAATTTTGTTGCGAAGGAATTTCGATTGTTGTGAAGAAAAATGGCTTCGCGACAATGCAACACTCTGCGCAGTTTTGAGATTGGTAATAATAAACATTTTAGATTTTAATTTGTATGATAATAATAATAATTATTAGAACGTGAAAATGTTTAAATGTCCCCGCTGTTAAGTTATCGTCAGCTAGCGCCACCTGTGATCACGCGGTTCAACTGCGTCGAGCTCAAGGCAAGTGACGTCATTCGGATGACACGTTTGATAATAATAATTATTCACGTAGATTTTAAAATTATCACACTATTATACTCTTTTATTTACAAATAATTATTTATTTATTTATTTTTGGAATATTTATTTCGAATTAAAATGACATTTGAAAATTGTTGGTAAGCAATTCGCATCGCGCAGGCGCGTGGAATCAGCTGTTGAAATTGTATTCGCTTCGTGTTCGTTTGCGTAATTGGATATGAAATCGCTATTTATCTAATTAATTTAATTATAAGGTGTAAACGTGAATTAGTAATTAGTCTCAGCGTGCATCGCCAAAATGTAATTAATTGTTTACAGTTAGTTTTTAAGCGCGTTAATATCGGGTTTTAAATAAAATAAAATATGTTCTTTTTCAAATAATAAAAAAAGGGATAAAAAAACTTTTTATTTTAATTCCTTCAATGCACAAAAAAGCAAAAAAAAATAAGTATTTAATTTAAAATTTAAAAAAATTTCATATCGAAAATTTTAAATTTAAAAAAAAATTAAAGGAATTGGAGCTCAATGGTATAATGTAAGGAAAGAACGTTTACTATATTTATACATAATGGGGTTACACCTTATAATTATTTTATCATACTAATATGCCTTATAATACGAGTATACATTTTTTAATTTGCAGCGTATACAATGAGCTCCAATTCCTTTATATTTAAAATTAAACCAAAAATTATCCGATTTGGGTTTTATTATGTAGTTATTCATTATGTTAAACAATTAAATGTTTTATTTTTAAAAAAATATATATATATGTTTTTTCCGTTACCTAAGTTTAGGGTTTAATACTTAATCTATTTTTAATTTTTATGTGGTTCAATAAAGGAATATTTTCAGTAATTAAAATGACATATTTCTTTTTATCCAGCTCTGTGTGTACAAAATGGGAAAATAAATTACACTTAAATGCGTATTAATTTATTTACGTTATTTTCACATAAACCTTTGCATTAATTTATCATAATTTTGTGTAAATAAAATGCGACAGTTTAAGAAATAAGTTTATATTTAGTTTCAGATATAAAATTACATGTTTAAAGATTTTAATTTTTTTTGCTTTTTACATGAAATCAACTTCTTAAAAAGAAATACAATAAGTCTGTGCAGTTCCACTAATAAATTGAGAATTGATTGTCCAATCCACAAGCCAGAAATTCCGCCTATAATCCCTACCATTGATTCAGGCTAAGCATTTAAAAACATTACTTTTGTTTGGTAATTAATTTTAATTATTTTGGTTTTTTTTTTTTTACTAAAATTGCTGGTTTTTCCGCAATCACTGTTTTGTAAGGAAATTTGGCTTCGATGTT
>JAQGAY010001578.1:0-13725 GCA_034698085.1 Polydesmus angustus
TTTTTTCTTTGAAAAGGCCAATATTTGGCCAATAGAATGGAAGTGCCATCCGTTTTAGTTTGGTGCATAAATTGCTCACAAAATGGCAGGGAGATGAATGCGTTCATGTGTCCCTTTTTATAGGTGTCCAAAGGACATTTTCAAATTTTTTGAAAAAATCTACCATTTCAAAATAATTTGTTTATGTACTGTTTTAAAGATGGCAAATATGGAAAAATCATGGCTTTACGAAATTATTCTTGAAATTTGTTTTTTTATATACGTTCAATCTACTGTATTTTATTTCTACTCCTCAATTATTTAATGCATTTTCAATAAGCATTATTCCAATCTTTCTTATTGAAGGATGATTTTGGGTTCTGCTATTCTAAAATGTAAAAATAATAATAAAAAGTCTGTTGTTAACGGAAGAATTGCAATTAAATGACCGTAGTTGTGTTTTTAAGCAATGTTTGCATTTTTTAATTTGATGTTTAATTGAGCTGTTTTTTTTAGTCATTAATTTATTTTTCGTTTGCTTTCACTCAAATTTCTTTTGCGAAATGCATTATAGGATGACTTCGAGGTAATGACTTTCTTAAACAATTCTTATTAAACACATAATTTTTGTTGATTTGTTTTTCAAATCGAATTCATTTATTTATGAATGACATTTGAAAGAAAAGAAGTACTTTTGGTTGTCATTGTTTTGAACTATGCAAGTTGGGACTTGACGTTTACAGTGCTTTTAAATTCATTAAATATATTGCATCGTTTTCAGTTTTAACTTTTTTGACCAAACTGGCTTTTAAAAATAAATAAAGAAATTAATTTGTTTTTAACATAAGCTTTAGTAGCTCATTTGTTAGTTGAAGCAATCGAAGGTTCTGTTAAATTGATATTTTATTACTTTGTCCCATCTTGTATATTCTTCAATTTGAATTATTATTTTTCTTAATAGGTATTTTTTTAATTTAAACAATGAACAAATTCTAAAGTTTCAATTGTATGTAGCGCGATGTACATAAAATGTTGATTTTGTTGTGGAATTTTATAACCCATAATAAAAAAAAACTTAAAAGTTTGAACTATGGTGTCACCAAATTAAATTTGTTCATCTAGTTAATTTAACTGCGGTGATGAGCATTTTTGTATTCATTCAATTATTATTATGATTTCAGAAAGTTTCACAAATTTGAGTCATAACCTTCGACCATGCACCGGCTTCTCCCGAAGGTCATAACAAAACGAGCAATACAAGAAGGCATTGCAGAGCATCTTCTCTATAGGAGGACTGGCAGCTATGATACATTTATGAACTCAAGGAGTCAAGATGATTCGCTTGCATAATAAGCATTTATGGAACCCATCAAAAATAATCGCTGATATTGTTTTAGAAGGTTCCATATTAAATTTCTTCGTGATAATTTTGTTTAGGGTTTTTATTTGAAAATTTTGATTATTTTAAAAATATATTTTTTGTTGGATCCAATAATGATTTTAGCAAAGTGATTATAGCTTCGGGCTTTTTACTTTTTAAGGTTTATCTGTAATCAAATTGATAAACTATAATAAAATCGATTTTTTTATCTACTACACCAATAATAATTTTTTTAATCTACATAATTAACTTATCGGATAAAGGTCCTTGGATAAAGGTGACCTCTAGCGGCTGATCAAATAATTAGCAGGGAAGCAGCTGAGTTCATCCTGCATGGTTCATGATGTCGTGTTTTAATTTGTGTGTTAAGTTAAAAAAACATTAAATATTGTTGCGATAATAAATCCTAGCTGTCAATTAAACGCTAAAACTGCAATATACGTAAGTGGTACGTATAGAATTTTTAACTAATTTTATGTAAAGCTTATAATGCTTTAACGTCTTTTTTTTTGTTGAAAGACTGTAGCTGGAGATCAAGGAGTTATAACTTATATGGGTAGATCAAGGAGGTAGATTGAATAGGTTGGACAGCTACATTTGAAAATCTAGTCATTAATTTGAATGAGTAAATCGTCAAGTGCCGCGCCTGAAAGTGTGTACACAATTCGGAGAAGATATGAAGACATATCTGCGGTTCTTTTTAAAGAGAGACAGAGAAAAACGTTTAGCTACTTAAGTTATGGACGAAGTCGTCATAAAAGTACGTTTACTTCTTATGGAAATCAACCCGTCACTTTGACCAAAATTGGGAATAACGTGAATAAAATTGACGAGCACATGGTTGAATCCAGAATATGTGTGGTGATGTAACGTAATCTACCGTATAACGAGCCACATCTGGATAATTGATTCTACAAATATTAGTATTTTCTTAACAACTCAATTCTCGACGCTATTCAAGTTTAATTTAAAAAAATGGAAATGAAATATTTATCTAAATATTCCTAATATCAAAAACGCTTTTAGTAATTTATCAAAACCATAATTTCATTACAAATGATTTGCTTACTACTTGTAATGAATTTTATGTTTTTAAAAGCGAATGTTTTCCGGGTCACAATTACTAATTAACATGATTTTGTTTATCCATTGGGTTGTAACCAATGTGTAAATGGTCAACAAAGAATCCAGCGATCAAGCGACTCCGCAATGTATTAATTTACTTAAATTTGCGTAATTGCCATTTATTTTGTAAAGTATGCATGCAACATTTATAGATAATGGCAAGCTGTTGTGCAATTATTTATGGTATTACCACTTATCTTGGTATTACTAGTAGGCTACAGTATTTATAATTTTTCTATTGATTTTTAAAGCCAAATCAAAGATGCTCATTTATTTACTAAGCTCTGATTTAGCATTTATAGGTACTTTTTTGTATTTTTAACTTTTAAGGTTATTGTTTTATTGGTTCATTTCCTTTACAATTTCCGATTTTTTTTTAGTACATGTATTAAAATATTGAAAGATTTTTAGCTGCATAGACTTACTTTAGAAGTTGTGTAGTTGCTTGATAAAATTTTAAAACGTCCAGGCGCTGAAATTTTGTAAATTATTACAGTAGGCCTACACTAATTACTAATATTTTTCTAAGAACTTGTGTCAAAAAGTGTCAATGTTGCTCAAATGCACATTTGGCCTTATATTTAAAAGTTTAATTTGAAAATGAATATTATAATATTAAATATATAGCCTACAGAGTGAGATAAAAAAATGAGATGAACCTGTATATTATTTGACTGAGAAATTTAATTCATAAATAAATTATTATTAAATAAGTTCTTGCTATTAGTAATGTGCATAATATTATGTAAGCCCACGTGTACTTCAAAAAATTATGCAGGTTCTTTATGTGAAATTTATTTACGCTATCTAAATACAAATATAAACGTGAAATAAATGAAAATAAAAATCAATAAAGCGGTCAATAGCCTAATGAATCCGACCAACAAACATTATAATCAGGGAATTTCTTTTTGAGCATTTCGGTTGTAATTGAGTGATCAGCTTTTCCATAGCCCTATAAACATAAATTAATTTTAATAATTATTTTTGCTTTGAGTCAATTATAAACTAAGAAAGCATACTTGAGAATATCCAAAAACTATAATAGATTTTTCTTCAGGCTTAAAAATTATTTTTCCTCCTCCAACACATTCAGTTTCGAAATTTTTTCGGAGTTGACTATCCACTTTTTCTAAAATGTCAACTGCCAAACAATCGTATTATATATTATTATATTGTATTAAAAAATATAAAACCGATTATAAAACATTACCATGATAATCAGCCCATGCATATCCTCTCACAATATATTTAAAATCATCGGTTGTTGATTTTTTTTCATAGACTTTTATTAATATATATTTAAACCTTCCATGGACGGTATCGATGTCAACATCTTCTACACTAGCAAATTTCGGGTCAGTGCTAGAACTCATTCTAATTTTGTTTGGCTTGAGTAAATTCAAGGAGAAATATTTAGCGTAACAACTAATTACTCTAAAAGAAAAAAAAAACAGAAATGTAATCATCATTTTATCAATTTATCCAAGAAGATTTACCTGTAGAAAACCATCAAACAGCTTTTGACTATTCACTACGTGTAGGTGGCGCTCATAATTTTCGTTGAAGAATCTCTTGCGAATGACGTCATCAAATGAATTTTTTTATAACTTTGAGATTGGTTTCTTTATTATTTTTAGTTAAATATTAATTGCAACGTAATTTTGACAAATGGCCAACTTTTTGTTGAAAAAACACGTGTAAAGAAATAAAAAACAAAACAGTTTAATCGATATCGAAAGCTTGCTTATCAAATAAAATATTATAGCGGTGACGTTTAAAGTGCGGTGCTTGGTGCGCAAAAGCATCATATTTTGCTGCGGTATAATTTGCAGAGGTAGGAGCAGAGCGTGATAGGAAAGTGACGAGTTGATGGCAGACGGAGACGGATGCTGCGTAAATCGTTCCGTAGGAGGAGCGCCAACCTCAACATTAATAAACATATCAACAAAAGGGATCCGGAAGATAAAGCAAACCTGGAATCCAAGGCAGATGGAGAATCTGTTCATCGAAAGAATTTACATGTTGTATCATTCCCGCTGATATTTATTTTTAATTTGTTGCGCGGTATCGCCTATCATATGTATTTGTTATGTCGTTACCTGCACGAAAAGGTAACGTCATTGTGGAAATTCGGAGGCCAAAGTCAACGAGAAAAGCACCGAGTGCTTTCAGATGTTAACGAGTTCACATCAGTCAGCTGTCGCAGAAATTCATCATCGACACTAGCTGAAGCAGAGGAAGAGTTGAAGGAATTCATGATCATGAGTCAACATCAAAGTAATCAGATCGGGCGTCCTCCTGGGCCTACTGATATTGCATTAGTCAAACAGAAAAAACACCATAGAAAAGCTTTCGAATATATATCGAAGGCTTTAAAGATCGATGAAGAAAATGCAGGTAATTGCACGTTTGTTTACACTGTAATAATTAATTAACTTTGTAATCTGGCACGTGACTGTTGTAATGTTTATGTACATGTTATTTCAAATGCGAAAGTGTTTAGGCTCACAATTATATTGTGATGATTATTACAACGTTACTATAATAGTTGTGAACACCTACTTGGAGTCACATTAACAACAAGTAAAACTGCATGATAACTTCAGTGTTAAAATGAAATTAAAATCCAGGAGTAATATATAGGCCTATATAATTACGTTAAATGCGGGGATTCGCTTAACATGTATAATATTATCAGCATTTTGTTATAATTATTTAAAAAAATTAATTGCATTATATTAGACAGTGCGTAGTGCCACTATAACACGTGCTTTTAAAAATAAGTGATGTCTTTAATAATAATTACGAATACAGAAGCCCAGTTTTGATCATTTCGCGCCAACATTTGCGTTTTAAATTTGCATTAAATCAGATTTTGTGTAGTTAATAATTATGTTTCTTTTGATATGACATTTTGAGTTGATTTCTCGTATGGTACTAGTATAAATTAATTACAGTACATGTATTTAATCTATTTATTTGGAGAACAAATACTGTAGCTGGTAAGTTAAGTACGGTATACTGTAACTGGTATTTTTATAGCAAATTCCTTAAGAGGACACAATAATTATTTCAAAACAGTTATACAGTAGGCCTATTGTGAGCGAAAAGAAATAAAATAAGCTGCGATTTTATAATTTTTTTTTATATTTTTGTTAACTTATAACGAGATGTTACTATACTATAATACAAATTTCGCCTGTTAATATTTTTTTAAAAAAAACTAGCAAAAACTGAATGTTTTTTTTTAATTAGATTTTTTTAATTTAGAGAAAGTTAAGATCTTTTCTGTTTATTCAAAAAATACCATTTCACATAAATAAAATTTCTAACGATAAAACCATAGATAAAACATTTGATGGAATATAAATAAATATTTATTTAAAAAAATATGAATTTTAATTGTTTCAAAATCTGTATGTTTTAAACTAAAATTTTATAATTTGGCCTATAAATGTTATCTTATGTTTTAAAATGAATCCAAAAAAGAAAGCTGAGCGTATTGAATGGTTTATAGAACCAAATGAGCCACACAAGTCCAACGGGAATTTACAAATATATGTACAAAATTCTGTACAGCAATTACAAAATAATGGTTCACATACTGTAATAATCAAATTAATGTCTGCAGCAGGGATATCAGAGGATAATAATCCTTAAATAATTAGTTTAACAAGTAGTTAATTTTGAATTTTTATATTTATTACATTAATTTGGATTTTACCGAGAAACTAAAGTTTTTTTGTAAAAAAAAGATTTTATTGTTTTACAAAAAAACTTAAGAGGTTCTTCGTAAAATGGCACAGTTTTAAAATTTCTATCTTTGCTATGTTTTTTGTTGTTGTTGTTGTTGATAAGTTGTGAAGGAACATATCGGACACCCGGTATAATTTTTGGGAAAATGATATTTTTTTTATTGTACATTATTACAACTTTATAAAATTTTTTTTTACTTTTATACATGAGAAAACAAATTGTGTCTCGTGTGAGCATGAATGTGTCAGCAAAACTATTGTTGTTATTCAATCGATATTTGAAATGGCACACTTGCTAAAGTAGTATTTTATAAGTAAGTCACTTTTCTATAAATGCTTGGAAAGTTGCCTTTTCCATACTGTACTGTTTGAAGGCTGTATTGTTATCATTTACGGCTTAAGGTCATTCTCGTAAGTGCTTGCCAATTGCACTTGGGGATTTGGCTACTAGATATTTGCGATTTTTGGGACAATCGAGAAAAAAATATTAGGATACCGATAGCCATTTCAACAAACCATTCGGTCTTCATTTCAATAAGATTATATAAACGATTAAAATAAATTACTTAAACATCTAATTTATTTTTTTATATCATACACATGTATGATATAATCATATTTTATAAAAAGAATTTGATAGATTGGAAAAAAGGATGAAGTTTAGTACTGTAGTTTTTCTTTTTACTTTAATTTTTTACATATGGATTTTACATTAATACATTTTATCGTTTGTTAAATTGCTAATCTTTATTAATTTTATTGAAATATTTTAGCTAAAATAATATTCGGATAAAAATAGTTTTTTACGTTATTGGTCAATGGTCATGAAAGAAAATTTATAGTTATAAGTTTCAACAATTTGCTCTTTTCTATTATTTAGGTCATAAAGAATTGGCGGTTGAAATGTATCAAAAGGGAATTGAAGAATTGGAAAGGGGAATTGCCGTGGACGTGATTGGAAAAGGTTTTATAAATCGATTGTCACTCATTTTCTTATTGCTACCATTTTAATATTTTCAATATATTTTAAAGGTGAAGTTTGGGAACGAGCGCAAAGACTTCAGGACAAAATGAAGAGCAATTTAGAAATGGCTAAAGATCGTTTGGATTTCTTAGGTATTTTAAAAAGTTTTTTACCACAATAAAAGCATGTTAAGTGATTGTGTTTTCTATTTTTTGTGTGCTCTTGTTGCATGCGTGTGATTGTGCGTTGCTTTTGGGTCGGTTACATAATATTAAGACACCCTGCAAAGAATTCACTTTTTGGGTGATGATTTTGGTGAAAATGCCGGTGGAAATAAGGCGAAAAATTCAAGAACAAGGCCTGAAAACATTAAATTGAATATGCCAATGATGGCGACAACTGATCAAGTGACTGTTAATTACGGTCACAATCGTTGCCATCAGCCACCTAAAAGCCCATCAATTTATAATTCACCTGCACGTAGGCATTCCGAAGGTAAAAAAAAATTAAGTTGTTTAGCTTTGCTTTGTTTGAATTTCTTGAATTTTGATTATTGATTATATTTGAGCATTATTTAAAATTGAGTTTGATTAGCTTCAGGAAAAAAGTTGACTCCTGTGATTCGAAAAGCCACAACCACATCAGGTCCTAGTAAGAGTCATACTTTACCAAGAATTGCTGGCGGCAGTCCTAAGCAATTGCCAATAGTTCAAAGGCCACGCTTACCTATTACTCCGCCCATTAATCGCAGACAAATGACTGATCATCCTCTTGGACCAGGATCCCAAAACAGCAGCCCTAATACTACGAATAAGGTTTTTTTTACATTTACAAGTCATTTAAAGACAGATTTATGGCAACTGTTTGTTTTAAATATAAAATTATTTTTAAGAGTGTTTTAATATTACTGCAAGCTTGGAAGGAGATATATTAAATTAATAACTGGCTAAAGTGTAAAAATTGAATATATTTTTGTTTATTATTTTTAATAGAATCGGCATTCTGCTAAAGGTGGTCAAATTCGAAAGCTCGCGTTATTAAAGAACGTAGATTCAAAACTTGCTCAAATCATTTTGGATGAAATTGTGGAAGGAGGAATGCCGGTCACTTGGGATGACATTGGTAAATTTTTAATTTAAAATTATTAGTGAAGAAAGGTTTTAGATTTTTTTTTTTTAAAAAAAAGCTGGAGAAGAAATGGCGAAACAAGCTCTGCAAGAGATTGTCATTCTACCTTCATTACGTCCGCAGTTGTTTACTGGTCTTCGCGCCCCTGCTAGAGGACTTTTATTATTTGGTCCTCCTGGAAATGGAAAAACCATGCTGGCTAAAGCAGTTGCACAGGAATCAAATTCGACGTTTTTTAGTATAAGCGCATCCACGCTTACTTCGAAATACGTGGGAGAAGGTGAAAAACTAGTGCGGGCTTTGTTTGCTGTAGCACGGGAACTTCAACCTAGCATCATTTTTATTGGTCTTAAAATGTTTATTTGAAAAAGAAAGATTAATAAGGCTGTATTAAATAATGTTTATTTGCAGATGAAATTGATTCTTTGTTGACTGAAAGAAAAGAAAACGAACACGAGGCTAGTAGGCGCTTGAAAACTGAGTTTTTATTGGAATTTGATGGGGTTTGTAAAAATGAAATCATTTAAAGAAATTATTTTTTAGCTGATTATAATACCATGATATATTTAGTTGCACGCTGATGCTGAAGAACGCATTTTGGTAATGGGTGCAACCAATCGACCACAAGAATTGGACGAAGCTATACTGAGACGATTTCCAAAAAGGGTTTACGTTAGTTTACCCGATGAAAACACAAGAATTGCTCTTATAAAAAGGTTGCTATCTAAACATCATAGTCCACTTAATGATCGTCGGTTGCAGCAACTGGCCAGGTTTAGTGTTTTTTTTATTTCATGTTTTAATCTATTTAAATTAATAGTCAATAAATATCAAAGGTTGACTGATGGATATTCCGGAAGCGATCTTACCGCTCTGGCGAAAGATGCGGCTTTAGGGCCAATACGGGGTACAATTTGTTATTTTCTGGAAAGTTTTGCTTTATATTTATAATTAATTTTAGAAATGGATGCCGAGCAAGTTAAGCGAGCTAATCCCGATCAAGTAAGTCAAGACCATTTAACTAATAATTTTTTGGTATAGACTTAATTTATTTTTTTAATTAATTGTTAAATAACTGTTTGAAAATAATTAAACCTATATAGTAACTATGATTAAACTTTGCAATATCTAGGTTAGGGATATTTGTTATCAGGATTTTGTCGAGTCTTTAAAGAGAATTCGACGAAGTGTATCACCCCAGTCGTTGGAATCATATGAAAAATGGAACAGAGAGTTTGGTGATGTAACAACTTGATAATTGAATTGGGACTTGAACTACTTTTTTAATGAATCATTGTATTTTGGTGATAACTTTCTTATATTTTGCGAATAATATGCAGAAAATCTAAGCAATACAATTGCATTTTTTTTAAAGCGCATTATTCACCAATAGCTTTATGCAGTAAAATACATCACTACAGTACATAAATTTCAACAAATTTTTATATTTCTGGTTTTCATAACTGAAATGTTTATTGACAATCTCGTCAGCCCATGTAATAATCGCAAGTTTAATTTATTAAGGAATAGATGATCTAGTTATTGCGTGTCGCTTTATGAAAGTGTACTATAGTATGTTAATGCGGTTTAAAGATATAGGAACATTTTATTAGCAACTAAATTACATTAATAGATTAGCATTCTCGTGCACAATTTGGGCGTTTTATTATTGTTAATCAGAAAATTATTTCAAAACAACGCTATTTTGAGCTGCCATAAATAAACTTCGGTGTTTGGATGACTTTGTCTGAATGTGAACCCAATCAATACATTTTGTTAAGGGGATTCTGTATACCATGTTTTCTATATTTTAAGGACAGTTCGAACACAAAATTGATTAAAATTATTTTTTGTTATATACAAATGGGGGCACTGTAAATTTATTCATATTTTTTGCATTAAAAATATAATCAATACAAAATATTATACTTAAATTAAATGCGATTCCAAATAAAGCTAAAGATTTTGTTCTTCTACAAGGCTTTAACTTATATTTTAAGACTAAAGAATTCCAAATAATATTTTTGATTGGAGAGTTACATTAAGATGAAATTGACAAAGGATTCCTTATAAAGCATCAAAGTATGTTCTTTCTCCATTATTACCCTTTCATGACTTGCTCACACAATTGTCCAATTATTGCTTCAGTGGCCTTTCATTCACAATTTCATTGGTAATTTTTTTTAAATTCATATTTCTCTATTACTGAGGATTGTTTCTATTGGAAATAATTATTGCTTTTGTGGCCTATTAATTTTAAATTTTCATCTTAACTCAAATTTATATTTTTTACCTATACGTCGCTTATTGGTGCAATTAGCTATAGATAAACCATTATAGTTACTATAAAATTTACTCGTTGACTTAAACAACTAGAATTAATATTAGCTATACTAAAGTCTTTGCAACAGTCTAGCCTTTACATATCGAGTCGAGTTAATACTCAATTTAACAACAAAACAGGTGGCCAATATGATGTAGCAGTACAAGAAAATAATTAAAAATTCTCAGTATTTTTCATCTGACTTCGAAATAATTTCTTTTTTAATTAGAAGTTTGAAAAATAAGTATTTTTAAACTTGATTGTTGTTTTTGTAACGTAGCATAAGTTTTATACATTTTTGAAGAAAGCAAATATTAATTGAAGTTTTTTTCTAAAAAAAAATTGTAATCAATAAAAAAATTGTAAATGTTTCGTGTAGATTTAAAATAACAAAACAATGTTCAAAATGTTTTTTGGGTAAATAATTATTTTTTTAAAAAAAATTTAATTTTATGTAACATTGTATTTAATATAAGAAATTTAATTTGTAATTATTTTATTATTTCTACAGTATTATTGTAAATTTTTTATGTACTACTGTATTTTTATTGTTTTTAATTTATCGTTCGTGATTGTGTTGGCGCATGCGTGATGCGAGCCTAATAATCGCTAAGATGATTGTCACCGCAAATTTGTTAGAAGATTGACCAATCGGTTAAATGTCATTAAAAAGAATTATGTTTAACTTTACCTCTTAATATTTTGAAATATCAGTTATTATAATGTTATAAGTGAAAAATGCTTAATGGAAATGTGTTAAGCTAAGCATTGTTGGCTCAAGATAACGGTACATAGTGTAGCTGCTCATGCAATGTCGATGGCAGTTGATTTGGGAACGGTGGCTGATCTGCCCACCAAGTATCAAAAATTGGCAACTGAATATTCCAAGGTATTACATGAATATAAAATGCATTTTTATTTAATTGAAATACTTTTTATTATAAATTAATATGTTGAACGTTATTCCGTGCAACCGTTTCAAATTTGCACTTGTAAAGCAAGATTGAATTGATCAAGGGTTTTTGTTTAACTTAACTTGAACTGTTCAAAATTATTCATTCATAAACCTTAAACAAGGAGAATAAATTCTTTTTCTCCTGGTTTTGGGCATGCTATAATTATAACATTTTTTTACGTTTCATATTAGATGAGAGCTCAAGTAGCCGTTTTAAAAAAGGCTGTTTTTGATGAACAATCTAAAGTTTCTGAGTTGAAAGTGAGTTGCTAACTTTCATTTAAGTTAATATATTATTTTCTTGATGTATATTTTAATTAATAAATAGGATATTTTAAAAGCACGTGATCATACAGTTAGAAAAAATGATCAAGAGATGGAAAGTTTACAATTTCGGAATCAGCAATTGGCACGACGCGTCAGTGTTTTACAAGACGAGTTAAATGACATGCAACAGAAAAATCAGGGAAAGTCGAAGGTGTCGGTGTCCAAATTTATTTTACTAGTGCAATTACTTATATATTTATAATTTAGAAAGGCACTGGTGATTCTGTGCAAGCTCAAATTGCAAACACCATTATGGGAGAAGAATTGCAACAGAAAATTGAAGAGAATGCTCGTTTGCATAGACAGGTTTACGAAGCTGACTTTCAACATCAAAAAGACATTAACCAGCTGCAGGAACGATTGAGTGAACTAGAAAAATCTGTAAAAAGTCATGACAGCGCTGTAGAAGATGTTAACAATAGAAATAAAATATTGATTGAAAAGTTGCAACAAGAAAAATTACTTTTTGAAGTACTATTAAAGGGCCTGTATATTTTTTTACTGTAATTTTAATGGTTTTTCTTCTTCCTATAGTTTAAATTGCAATCGGCCGAAAAGAATGCAACTGAATCTTCAACTCGAGCTGAAGATTTGTAACAATTTTATCATTCATTCTATTTGCCCTGTTAAATTTTTATAATTTTAGGCAAGAACAGCTATCAATGACCCAGGAGATTTTAGGAGATAAATTAGAAAAGGCATACTCATTAATTCAGACACATCTACATTTTATAGATTCACGTATGAGAAACGTACATAATAAATTTTAAGCTAGAAAACTCATAATTTTGCACTTTATTAATTTTTTTAGGAATTTCTAGTGTAAACAGTATTAACGTTCCTAGGTGTAGTGGACGTGTGCGAGAAAAATGTGGTCAATTAGTAAAACAAGCGGCAGAAATAATATTTGATATTATTCATAATTTGTCAAATTATCATACATATTTTGAACAAAGGTCAATCATTTGTTATAGTGAAGAATCGACGTGTGGTTCTAGCGCCATTTCTAAAAATGTATGTAGTAAATGTTGTTTAAAATTAGAATATTTTATTATTTTGTATTCTTTTAGTTATCTGAACATCTACACGAAAGTTCTATCTACTTGAAGCAGCTCGAACATTCATATCATGAATTAGTTAATAGTTTGCAGAACGATATATTTATTGCTGTAGAAATGACCTCACCTTTTGAAGATTTTGCTTCAAATTTAAACTCTTACATTCTTTACTTAAAAAAATTATCACCGTACCTGATACTCAGGTTAATTTAAAAATATTTTTAGCTTTAATTTGATTGTTAAATTTTTGTGGACTTTATTTTAGTTATGAAGAAGAAAATCTGTTTTCATGGTTGCCTACAGAAATTAAAAAGAAAAACGAGTTAATTCTAGATGGATGGCACAGTTTTATTGCTGCCTTCAGTAAAGTAAACACGTATTGTCAATTGCTGATGTACAATCATACATCAAGTGTTAAAAATAGAGCTATTTTGGGGATTACTACAGCTGTTGCCGAAATTTTAAATTCTGTTAAAAGTATGCTAAAAGTTTAGATACATTTTTTTCTTATGATTTTATAATCCTGAAATTTATTTTATCTTTGAAACTAGCGATTTGTAAACACTTCAATGGAAAAGTGATAATTTTGAAGGAATTGCCAATAATTTCAGAAAAGTTGAAATCAACCGACGAATGCATTTTGTCGTCACTTGTTTCATTGGTGGCTTCTTTCAAAAAGGTGATTATATAAATATTGATAAATCATTTTATGAATATTTAAATATTT
>JAQGAY010001579.1:0-13723 GCA_034698085.1 Polydesmus angustus
AATTTATAACAATTAACTTTTATTTATTATTTATCTATCAAATTACTATAAACTATTAATTTATAGGATGTTTTATAGCTTTTGTGTTTAAGGGCATAACAGTATTTAATTTATTGGAATTTAGTTTTTGGTAAATGAGCATCCAAACCACACATTGCAAGACATGGGATTTCGCTGTGGTGGAAATAAACGGAATAATCTGATTATTGGAGATGTGAACGGGACTCAACCAAAACGCATTGAGGTTCGTTCGAAAATAAAATAAAATATTTTTTAAAAAATTAATTGTTTTTTTTTACTTTAACTTTATAGGAGGATGGTAATGAGGAAAGCAAGACGTTTATCGATGACATGCCAGTGGAAATGTTTCGCCGAGAGTCGATACCATCGAGAAATAAAATAGATCGAGAACCTTCTAGTCCTCAGGCTGATGGGGATAGAACTGAAAGACGATCGGACTCTTTTTCGAAGCATTCAAGCAGTGATTTCGGAGTCGGAAATAGCTGCCAACTTATTAAACCGGGATTAGGTTTTTTTAAATTTTAAAAATACAATGTAATCAAATTCTCATTTTTTAATAGTTTAAATTTTTGGTTAGAATTTGTGGGATTAGTTAATCAGGCAATGACATGCTATTTAAATAGTTTGTTGCAGACTCTTTATATGACGCCAGAATTCCGAAACGCAATGTACAGGTATGCTGAATTTTGCAGCTCTTCAAAGATAAAATTAAATTATTTTTGCCAAAATGCTATTAACATGTGATAATTTTAGATGGGAATTTGATGGAAATGATGAAGAAAAATGTAAAAGCATACCTTATCAGCTTCAACGATTGTTTTTGAATTTACAAGTAAAATATTAAAATTAAAATTTTATTTTTTGTATATTTCGATTGAAATTTTGTAATTTATAGGTGAGCAAGAGACATGCCGTTGAAACTACTGAACTTACTAAAAGTTTTGGTTGGGACAGTAGTGAAGCCTGGCAACAGCACGATGTGCAAGAACTATGCAGAGTTATGTTTGACGCTTTAGAGCAAAAATTTAAAAATACGGATCAAGCCGATCTGATTAACCGTCTATATCAAGGAAAAATTAGAGATTACGTCAAATGTTTGGCGGTCTGTTTAAATA
This sequence comes from Polydesmus angustus, assembly GCA_034698085.1. NCBI lineage: Eukaryota > Metazoa > Arthropoda > Diplopoda > Polydesmida > Polydesmidae > Polydesmus > Polydesmus angustus. The sequence continues at coordinate 1,137 of JAQGAY010001579.1, forward strand.
TTATTACATTAGATACGCAGTACAATGTATTAATTATAGTTAATTGTAGTGCGGAAATGAAAGCGCTCGTGAAGATTCTTATTTGGATATACCTTTACCAGTTCGTCCATTTGGAGCAACTACTGCATTTGGGAGTGTGGTACTGTTTTAATAATTATTCTTTTTTAAATTTGTTTCCGGGGTTAAAACCGGCGATACAAAATTTTAAAATAATTTACTTTTTATCATTTCAATCTGATTCAAGTTTTCTTAATAATTCTCTTACAAATTTATTTGGCATTTTGTTACTGTTTGAAATTTTTAGGAAGAAGCACTGCAAGCTTTTGTGCAACCGGAAGTTTTAAACGGGTCAAATCAATATTTTTGCGAAAAATGTGATAAGAAATGTGACGCACATAAAGTAAGCTTTCTCTAAATTTTTTGCCCATTATTTATTCTTTTTTAATTTTTGTTTAATAGGGATTAAAGTTTTCAACATTTTCATACATATTAACGTTGCAATTGAAAAGGTTCGATTTTGATTATACAACATTGCACCGAATTAAATTAAACGATAAGTAAGTTATTTGACAATAATGGGTGTTAGTCGTGTGTTTAAAAATCTTAAAAATTTTTTTATTATAGAGTAACATTTCCAGAAATATTAAACTTAAATGTGCTTATGAAAGGCGAAAAAGATGATCTTCAAGTGGCCAACGATACTTCAAACGTTACAAATAATAGTTCAGTATTTAATGAAGAAAACTCAAATTCTGCAAATGATAATATGCAGGTGAATAATTTGTCTACGTCCAATTCACTTAATCATCATGGCGATGAAGGTGTGGAAATGAAAACGTCCTCTGATTCGCTCAATAATAGTGAAGAAGTTTCTGCTAATGAAAGGAATTGGAGAAATTCATTGTCTCACGAACAAGGACAGTATCTTTACGAACTGTTTTCTATCATGGTTCATTCAGGTAGTGCCAATGGTGGACATTATTACGCTTATATCAAATCTTTCAAAGATGGTCAATGGTATTGTTTTAACGATCAAAACGTTTCGAAAATCACTTACGATGACATCTGTAAAACGTACGGTGGTGGACCTTCTAGAACTTACTATTCGGGGGCTTATTCTTGTTCTACGAACGCTTACATGTTGTTTTATCGCCAAATTAATAAAGAATGGAATGCAGGTAATATACATATTTGACTTAATGTTTGGGCATTTCTAATTTTTTGGGCGTAGAGGCTATGTCGGAAGAAGAGTTTCCTCCTCACATAAAGGAACTTCTCAGTAAATTGGATCAGCAAGAGGAGTTGGAAAGGCAACAACGAGAAGTAGAAAAAAGCATGTATAAGGTGAATTTCAGTTTATAGAATGAATATGTGGGAAACAATTATTATTAAACGAGGCAATTTTGTAGATTAAACTTTTTTGGAACAGCAGCGTCTTAAGGCGTTTGTCAGATACGATTTTAAAAGTGCATAAAGATACTACTTTAAAGGAGGCCACAAAGACTGCTCACACTGTATGCTTTAGTCATTGGCTTTGTATGGGGTTAATTTTAACGTGAGCGCATTATTAGATTTTAGGTTTAGAAGGATTGGTGCCTTTGGAAAGATGCAGGCTGGTAAAGTACGATGATAATTTGGATTCTTTAGAATGCTCGTATGAAGAATGTAGCGAAATGACCATTGGAAATATTGTGGGAAGTCCACCAAAAATCAATTTGAGATTTAGTTTTCTTTTGGAAGTTTGGCCAGTAGGAAAAGTGGTTCCGGTGTATAAACCGGGTGGTAATAAAAAATGATTTTTTTTGATGAAGTGAAATTAAGGTTTGTTTTCTCTAAAAAAAATTAAGGAGCGACTGTTAAGGTATATCCAATAAATTTGGACACGGAAGACGTAGAATCGCCTTACACTATTCGATCATGTTTGAATCAAACGATTGAAGAATTTAAAAATCAAATTGTTCAAGTAATAATTAATATTTTTCGCAGTTTTTATACATTGAATGTGTAACCTTTGTACATTATTTTCAATAGGAATTGCAACTTGTAAATAAATCTCCTCAAATTGTTTTGGAACGCTATTATAGTGATTTACGAATTCTCAATGATCCAAGCAAAACTTTAAAGTCTGAAGGATTTTATCGTAGCAATAAAGTAATGTTTTCATTTGTTTTCACTTTTGTTAAAAAAAATAGTCTTACCATTTATTTCAAATAGGTATTTGTTGAGAAAAGCGAAAAACTGGATGACGATGATAGTTCTCGGAAAATTATTTTTCAAAAAGTTTTAGATAGATACGAAAACACTATCTGCTTAAATATAACTCTTCCGGATATAACAAACGGTATTTTTATTATTATTTATGTTTTAAATTGCGATTCTGATAATATTTTCGGTTTTTTTTTTTTTTTTTAGAGTATTTGTCTAAACAAGTGATTCCACTCAGTCTAGATAATGATTTAACTAAAAATGGTGAAACATCGCTCTCACACGTCGATCTTGACTTTGAAAGCAAAGATACTGAGCACATTAACAGTTTAGGTGCTAATAACGGTGATTTATCCGAAGACAGCAGTTTGACGGATAGTGATCGCACAGTCATTGGGGATTTATCGTTACACACGGATATTTCCGGCGCATCTCAAATTCTAGCAAACTTAGAAAGCGATTTGCGAAATAAAAGTAATGGCAGCAGCTGTAATAGTAGTATCTCACCTCAAGACGGCGATGACCACGATGGGGATATCTCTTTGTCATCTGACGAAAATGCAAAAGATACCAACGGAGAAAAGGTTTTTATTATAAGTTTTTACTTGCTGCCACTTTTTTGAACGTTGATTTATTTTTCATCTGACTAAGGAGTCTTCGTATGCCTGGGATCAGCCTTTCGAAGAGGTTGAAATTAAAGAAGATTTGAAGAGGTATTTCAAAGCTGTTCAATTTGTCGATCCAACTTCAAACTCAAAAAGTTAGCTTAAGATAATTACATTTTATCAAAGATAACTCTTTATTACATTATTGTTGTTAGTGCTGCGTGTTCATTTGGATAAACGTACAACTTTAATGACTTTAAAAAAAGAATTGGAACCTTACGTTGGTGTCGTTTCGGATAGTTTTAAGGTGCGTTATCATAACGTTTTATTAAAAAAATAATTAAACATGTTATTGTAATTGTTTATAGATATATCGTATCTACTCAAATAATCAAGAATTTGAGTGTACAAGGTTGAGTGAAACTTTAGTGCCTTATAATGACGATACACAAGTAATAGTACAAGGAAATTTGGAACGATGGCAATTTCTTTTTTAATTTGTCATTTTGTAGATGGTGGTCAAAGTCGGAAGAGCTTTAAAGAAAGGCGAATTTAGGGTTAAAATACACCAACTTCAGATAAATGAGCAAGAGGTAAATTTTTAATGCTTAAATATATTTCAATTATTAACGAAAACAAAATCTCGTTCTTTTTAACAGCCGGGCGTATTTCTGATTGATTGGATTTTAACAAAAGGCCAAACAGTTTTACAGCTTAAAAAGGAACTTCTTCCGGAAATAAAAAATAAATGCAACCTTGATATTCAACCTTGTAGGTGTGTACCAAAAGCAGATCTAAATAAATTTCATGTTTTTATAGCCGCATTTATTATGTTTTTAAGATGTCGTTTGCGTAAAAAGCATTGGAAAACACCAGCTACCGTTTTTATTGATAGTCAAAAATTTGATGATGACATAAGTATTTTTGACAATTTTGAAATATATTTGGAAGTTCTAAATGGTTAGTATTTGCAATTGAATATTAATGCAAGAATAAATTGATATGAAATAATGCTATTTTTTTTAGAGCCGGAAAAGTTGATCGCATCTACCCAGTTGTCCGTGTACACGAGATGGTGGCATCCCGCTACATTTGGTTTGGATCCTATTAAAGAAGTTGTACTTAATAACGATACAGTGGAACAACTACTATTAAAAGTATATTGTAGCCAGCCATTTTAAATAAACGTAAATGTAAGTTATTTTACTTAAAATGCGTTTTTTGATTTTAGGTAAGCGAAATTAGCTGTATACCAACTGAATTCATCGATTTTGCCAAGGTTACATATTAAAATTTTTTATTAAAAATAAAATTATTGAAAGAAAAGAATTGGAAAAGTATGTTTTATAATTTATTGATTTAAAGCTACAGGGAAATTTTTCTGGAGAAGTTTCGTTGTTGACCTTACATTCAGATCTCGATTGGAATCCTCAAGTCACCACGTTAAACATGAGACCATTGTACATATGTGACGACGGATTTGTGATTTGTTTCAAGTAACTGCAATTATTAATTTTCTAAATTGATTGGAAAACTTAAAAGTGCGTTTAATATTTTAGGGATAGGCGTGAAATTTTGAAGCAGCTGGGAGACAATGAAAGACGCGAGATTATCACGAGAGAAAATGCCAGGTAAGATTTTAATTTTTTTTTTTTATCAATTTTAAATTTTATGTAATAATTATTCATTTGTTAAAAGGCTACAAAAATCTAATTATTGTGGTCATTCACCGAGAAAAGAACGCGCCCTAAAAATTTACACAGATTGTTCACCGACTAAAAGCAAAGCCATTACAGAATCGGAGCTAGACTGATTTATCTTTTGGAGAGCTTGTCTATTGTTTAAAATAAATCATAAAATCCATATTTGCATGATTTGCGAACTGTTGGACAAATAATTTTTTGTTGTACAGAAATGCAATATATAAATTCTAATTTAAAATGTTAAGAAATCAGTATAATCTATTTGAAAACAAAATTCGGTCTGCGAAAATTGGAAGAAAAAAAAAACATCAGTTAGATATAATAGTCAAAAACTTATTTTTGCTTTGATAGGTTTGGCGCGCGTTACTATTGATATTATCTTTCAATTTTGTCAACAAAAAAATCTCCATTTGAATAATTATGTGCTGCTTTTAATAATTTGTTTTTTTTTTTACTCTTATTTGAGTACATACTTTAGTTGGCTGGCAAGTGTATTTCAAGTTTTATTTAATTTATATTGTAATTAAATTTTATTGGATAAGATTTTAAGTTTTTATTTACGATCGATAGATTTAACAATAATATTACTAAAATACTATAGAATATTAAGTTCGCTTAAGTCATAAGTTACTACTAGTATCGCGCATCTGCAGCCTACACAATGTCATATCAAAAAAAAAATTTTTTTAATTGTTAGATAAAATTCTTTATAATATTATATCGAATTGGGCTATCAATGTAGATGTACATTACTTTTATATTAAAATTCACTTACAACTACATATTAATACGTATGCTGAAAGTGGTGACTGGTTCATAATAATTGAAATTAAACCGGATGTCAATTTAACTCCAATGCCATATGTTTTGCGGTTTCTGTGGCTTCCAGGGGCGACTTTGTTTATTCATGTACTAAGACGTTTATTTTTTTTTTAAATTAAAAAACATAATTATTTCTTTCAACAGTACTCGAACAATCCATAACATAAGTAATCCAATTTGACTCACTTATATTAATTGTTTTATATTGGAATTTATTTATTTTTTGTTCGTGATTGGCTACGAGCCATTATATTATTGTTCAAAATAATATTCAATTCCATTTTTAGACCTTGAAAATTCGAAACAAAAATTGAAACAATTTTCCTTGATCCGAGTAAAAGGGAAAACTTTTTAATTTTATGTTGTCCTCTTTCCATTTAATTGTTTACATTTTAATTACGTTTGGGTTTTCAAAGAAAAATTATTAATAACCAGTACAGCGTGTAGTTAATTATTTTGATTAAGGAGGAGTTGAAGCAATTTTTTTGTGAAAATGTCAATGGTATTATGATTGGGTAACCAAATGTCAGCTGTTTGGTATTTGAATGAGGGAGAGTAGGGCGAACATTTTTAAGTCGTCGACATTTAAATACAGTAAAAGGAAGTTATTGTACCCTTTTCATTAATTCGTTGTTGAGCAAAAATACTTAAAAACAAAACCATTAAATTTTGGCATTTTAAATTCACAATAAATTTTTATTTTCAATTTTAAAAGTGTGGTGCGCATTGAAAAGTATTATTTTACAACTTTATTAAGTTCAAAAATATTATTATCAAAATTAAGGCTTATTTTTTTTTTTTAATAATTAAACTCGAATTTACTTTCAGATTTAAAATAATGAAAAAAAGCATAATTTTTTTTTACAAAAAAAAAAAAGTTTAAATATTAATAATCTGCAAAATAAAATTATTTTATAGATTTCCTAATTAAGACGAAACAGTTGCTTTTTAATTGCTTTTAAAGTTTTGCTGATAATTCACGTTTGTTTGTTAACCACTAACTGTTAATACGCTGCCATAAATACAAAAAAAAAAAAACCCCACCGAAAGAATGGGAAGGAAGAAAAAAAAAAAAACCAAACCAAAACAAGTGTGTCAATAATTTCACGTCATTAAAAGCGCGCATGCGCGAATATTTGGAATGTGCGGAATGCGATGTCATAACATCGATAGTTTATCGATAGCGTGAAGGAGGTAGTATCGATGTCTCGGAGCGAGGTATTCAAAATGGAGGAAAGCATTGATTAACCCCGAAACGGCATTGGAATTTTGGTAAAATTTGTGCTTATGTCTGCCAATGATGCCAAGAAGAAAGAACGGCGAGTTGCCCTTACCCCCGGGATGGGATTTTGGATACGATTTCGACGGAAAAGTGTATTTTATTGATCACAATAAGAAGCAAACGACTTGGATCGATCCGCGCGACAGGTGAGGAATGCGAGAGAGGAGGCCTATCAACTAATCTGTGGAATGCTTGGAATACTTTACTATATTTACTCACATTTCTCTCTACTCTCGGCCACGTAGAAAATTATTGCATTTTCTTTAACTTTTACGCGACGCTGTGCTAGTCGCGCGGCGCATAATTTAATCGCGCGTATTCGTTCTTTTAATTTTATTTTTGCTCAGCTTTTTAATTTAATCGCCGTTCAATGTATGGGGAGGGAATAAATATTTTTGTGTGTGGAAGTTATTAAAGGGAGAGAGAGAGAGAGAGGGGTTAGGCAGCCCTTGAATTCCTGTTTGCGCGGCTCCCCTCCGCACAACCTCCCGCCTCCCTTCTCCCCACCTCATCCTCCGCGTTCTCGTCAGGCCTTATTACACGAGAACCAAAAACTCTTTAACAAAGAATTCAATCGAGAAGTTTTTATTTTTTTATTTTAAAGAAATATTTTTTCGCTAATTCATCGGATAATTAATTAATTATTAAAATTTTTTTAAAAAAAAAATTTGATTCACGTACATACAGATTTTTATTACTTATTTTATTTTTTGTGTGTGGAGAGGTCGGGGGATGAAACGGTTTGATCGCGAGTGTTCACGGTGACTGATTTTGAATGGAGCTGTTCGTAATGGTCAGGGTTCAATTTAGGTCACTTGACCGTTTATGGGACAAAACATTAACTCGATTTCATATATTTTTTTTTTTTACTTATTTTTTTTTTTTGTTAAGAACTTTTAAAATGTTTACAGATAAATGTTTCACTTTTGCAAAACTTTCGAATTTAAAAGTAAAACCCAGTTGACAAAAAATTTTAAGATTGGTTTTTCCATAGCCTCTATTAGTTTCTTAATTATTTTAAATTATTATGAAATAATACTCGAATCATATTTTTACTGTTTTAAAACACTATTTGGAATGTATTTGGAAAAAAAAAAAAGTTTTTGTATTGAGTTTTAAAAAAGTCTATTTACATTTTTAAGTAGGCCCTACAGTAAATAAAGTTTTTCAGCAATTGACTATAATTATACAGTATTTTAATAAATTATATTAAATAGATTTTAAATCAAATAATACCGTGAAAAAATGGATATAATAGGTTTGAGTTCAATGTTATTTTGTTTTATAATACTGTAGCTGTAACTAATTTTTTTGACAGTTTTTACTATGACATGACTGTACACAAGTTGCGAGCTGTCATTTTTTTTACTTTGTTGCAAGAGTTGATTATACTTTCGAGTTATTAATCACTAAAAATTTTTTTTAAAAAAACTCTATTGATTAAACTAATTACTGGTATGTTAAATAAAAAGATTGTTTATATTTATTTGAGATTTTTCTGTATTGTAGTTATACGAAACCGACCACATTTGGAGATTGCGTGGGGAACGAGCTACCTCTAGGATGGGAAGAAACATTCGATCATCATCTCGGTTTCGTCTATTTTACAGATCATATCAATCGTAAATAGGAAAAAATAATTTTTTCCTTTGGATATTTTATTTTATTTTTTATTTTTAACGTTAGAAACGAATCAAGTGGAGGATCCGCGGCAACAGTGGAGGCAGCTACAAGAAGATATGTTAAAAAATTATCTAGTAATTGCTCAGGACGATCTAAATGTAAGAAGACAATTTAATATTTTAATATAATAAAAAAAAACAGAATTTAATTAGTAATAGATAGTTTGTCATTTCAATTAAGTCATATGCAAGAGCTATGATAATTAAATTGACATTTTAAGACTAAAATTAAGAGCAAAACTATAATATTATTCTGTTTTTGAATTGTGCATAATGAAAGAATTTTTTTTATTTTTTTAGTCGAAACGAGAAATCTTTGAAATTAAGCAGCAGCGCTTGAATTTAGCTCAGGAGGAGTATAATCATTTAAACAATGCCTTATATAATATTGCTAGTTCTTCCGAAACGAGTTGTAAGATAGTATTTTTTTTTAAAAATGTATTTAAAGTTGCATTAATGTGATCATTTATCTCCTGTAGTATGTTCAAATGTGAGTACAAGTTCGACCAGTACCAGGTATGATCCGGATCTGCTAAAAGCGGACGTTACAATTGCTAAGCATAGGGTACTACGTCTCAAACAAGAACTCTTGCAAATCAAATCTGAAGTGCAATACACGGAAAGAGGAGTGGAAAATTTAGCAGAGTAAGCGAATTGAATCATTTTTTTTTATCGTAATGCATTAAATATTGAAATTGTTACGGTACGTTTTAAAAGAGTGGAACGTCAAATGGCTTGCGAAAAAGGTGTGTACGATATCAGCGAGGCTCAAGCTATTATGAACGAACTGAGGAACATAAAGAAATCTCTTTCTTGTGGTAAACGAGAGAAAGCTGAACTAATGCAATCACTGGTTCGGCTGAAAGATGATCTCACCAGACTTCGATCCAATCAAACTTCTCCCAATGCTTCTACTTTAAGTATTCCCATGGAAAGGCTGCATCAGTCATCTCAGACTGATCTTTCAGGAGAAGTGGGTTTTATTAAAATTATTATATTGAAAGCTTTTTTTCCCCCCTATATTTAACGTTTTGAAAAACTTTGTAGCTGATTCCAATGGGTGCGAGGTTGGCCGAGATGGCACGAATGAGATTACAATACGATGAGGCCAGGAAACAGGTGCAGTTAATTCAGCAGAGGTTGGCTGATCTAGAGGATGAAGTTGAACCGGGACAAACAGAGTCGGATAAAGATCGGTTAGTATCGATTCTCATGAGTTTCGTGTTTTTTTTTAGTACAGTATTATTTCATGTGGTTAACGTCTTTTTTTGGGGGGTTAATTTTAGATTACTATTAATTCAAGAAAAGGAACAACTTTTGCGGGAGTTTCGCAGTATTCGGCCAAAAAGTCGCAAAGAGATTGACATGGCGTCTATTCAAACCAAAATCAAAATCCTGGAAGGTGATCTGCTCAGTGCCAGGGAAATGTCGAATAGGGTTATAGCAAACCGGTGAGTGTACATTTACATTTTTATTTTGAATGTAGAACATCTTGTACAGTATTATTAAATCTAAAAGCATGGTCAGACCGTTGGCATCCACTTTAATACTGTAGTATTGATATTTTTTGTTATTGCATTAATTTACGCTTGAAAGCAATTTTCAATTTGTTGATACATATATTGGTTGTATTAATTTATTTTTAGGTTGCGAATTCATGAACAGAAACAACATTTGTTGCAGCAGCTAACTGATGCCATGCGTTTGACAACTTATTTAGAGTCTCAATTAAAAAGGTTCAGTATTTTTCCGTTTAACATTTCTTTCTATTTTAAATTTTTCGCTTTTATTGTTTTTACCGAGAGCAAGCATGTACAATATGTCTGTATTTTTCTTGCATGTATATAAACTAAATTTTTTGAAAATGCAAAAGTCACGCCGATGGTGCAATATAAATATTAATTTTATGTTAATAGCAGGCATTAAATGCAATCTCGAAATAGTCTTGTTGCGGAACGTTTATTTCTTAATTAGAAACTTAGAAAGTGTATATGTATTTGATTAATTTACATGGTAAAAAATTTGAATCAAAAATCTTACTTTTATTGCTTTTTATTAATTGTTATGCCGTTTATATTAATTTGTTGATTGTTTTTGCAGCCTTTCGGCCAGCACACTTTCAATATCATCCAGCTCAAGTTTAGGAAGTCTGAGCACAACCAGCAGCAAAGGTTCCCTGAGTTCGCTGAGTTTTACCGACATCTATGGTCTTCCAATGGCTCAAGACACGAACTTACGAGAACTTCACGAACGCGTAGAAAAATTACTTTACGGTGAAAGTTGCCAAAGTTTATCTTCAACATCAGAGGTGGCGTGTGTTTCCGGTGAAAGGCAAAAATCGCTAAGTTTAGTCGCTCCTCCACCTCCCAATCTCCCACTTTCTCAATCTACCGGTGTCTCTACCCTGTCTCTATCGCCGCGATCTTCCCTCTCGTCTTCCTCCTCCCCACCCGCATCTCCGTACGAATACGGACCACCCCCTTCCTACGAACAAACACTTATGAATTCGGTTGAAAGACAAAGATATAACTTACAATCGTTGTCTTTGGTACCAAACAATACTCAAGACCATTCTTCTTCATCTTCCGCGGTTGCCGGATCAACAACCGGTTCTTCCCTTTCCGGTGCATCTGCAGAGTTTAGAAATAGCGCCCTTCGTAATCACCTGTCATTTATAGGAAGATCGAACGCGGCGGCAGCTAACGCGCAGTTATCGGTCGAAGCAGGTAATAGTAATAACGTGGACTTGGTTTCTTCCATCTTATGCGGTGGCGTCGGAGCGTCTCTCAGACCTAGATCTGTTTACGATTTAAACAACGATGTGGGAATGCCGCTCAGTCCCATTACGGAATCGGCTTCGGATGAGTCCAAACCATTGAACTTGTCAGGGATCAACACGAGAAGTGTGTCGGCGGCGGTGAGTGATGAATCAGTGGCCGGCGACAGTGGTGTGTTTGAGGCCTGCAACAGAATCGACGATGAATCTATCTCACAACTCAACATAGAAACAGCTCAAGTACAGATTAAATTACGGTAATACGAAATTTAAATAATTTAGAATAGATATATTTAAGTATTCTAAAAAAATTTAGAATTTACATTATTGTCAGTTAATTTTCTAATTGATAATGTAGGCTTACTGTATTGTGCCATTTATTTTTTGTCCTATCTATTTTGTTACAAAGTCGTTTACTAACCATTTTGTTAAGTTCTAATAGAATAGTTTAATCGAAAAAAATTATCTATTGTGTTGTAATTTGATTTAATTCTTATAATTAAATACCGGGTACTGATTTTTAATTTCTATATTGAAATAATGGGCTAATAATTATATTACTATATATAATTTTTGATTTTATAGGTATGCCGCTTCAGATAGTCTCTTACACATCGGTATTGAACGAGCTCGAAATCTCACCGCTTTACAAATTCCAGATGACTGCAAACTGTAACTATTTTTTCAATAACTAATATTTTTTCAAACAAAGTTAATTCTTTTTTCCCCCTGTAGATATATAAAAGCTACAATCCTGCCTTACTCACTTCCAAGTATGGAATGTTATTGTACAACATTTGCTACAAATTTAGTTCGACCAACTTTTGGCGATACATTTCGAGTTCTTATTCCAATCTCTAAATTATATACGAAAACGTTACAGGTCAACGTGCTGATTAGGACAAACGATGATTGCGAACAATGCGTGGTATGGAATAAGTTGTTTACAAATTTTTTTGATTAATTATTTATTTCTTACTTTTTTTTAATTTATCAGGGTTGCACTCAGTTGAGTTTAGCTGATTACGACCCGCTGATCGTTTCTAGTAAATGGTATAATATTCTCAGTCTTCGGTTTTTGCTCCCTGACAGTGGAAATCATTCTCCTTATAGTTCTGAACAGTCCACGAATTGTGAAGATAAAGTAATTTACATTTTGTTAAGATTGTTTAAATATATTTATATAATTTATAATTTACAGCTGGAAAGTCGTTTAAAGAATTGGGATTTAGTGCCTCAAATCATCAACGCGTCAGATCCCAAGTAAGTTTATATCTCTATTTTTTAGTTGTTGAAAAAAATTATATTGAGCTTCATGTGCAATTCTGATTATTTTATTAAAAAAATGATCAAAGAAGTAAAACGCTTTTATTTATTTTCAGTCTACCTTCTGTTATATCCCATGCAAACTCATTACCGTTAAAAGAAGAAAGTAGCGACGATTCTACAATAATTTCTTCTCAAACGTCTACTTTAACGCGGAATCAAGGTTCGTAAAAAAACTGTATGGCT
>JAQGAY010001580.1:0-13720 GCA_034698085.1 Polydesmus angustus
CCTAATTTATGCATTTTGTGATTAAAAATGTAGACTTGTCTTCAATATTGCGTATTGAACCACACATATCAATATGGTTGCAAATTCAACCAGAACTGTGGTAATTATTATTTTTATTTAAAATGGAGGGAGCAGAAGAATGGGGCTAATGCCATTAAAAATTTGTTATTAAAAAAAATAATTAACTATTACAAAATGCATTTTAAATTAAACCCACTTTGTGCTCAACTTAAGAAAAAATATTTCCAATCTTAATTCATAGCTATGTTAATTAATTTATTATTATAACAGTTGTTTTTTTTAATATATATTATTAGGAAAAATAGATTTAAGTGATTGTGGGTGCCATTATTCTTGCAAGTAAGTTGCTTTGCAAATTATCTTAATGATAAATAACAAAAATAATTTTTTTTTAGAAGTTCTGAGTATAGCTTCGATATAAGAGAAGCAAAATATGTTTATAAACAAGTGGGTTCTAAAATCTCAAAAAAAAAAAAAATTTACGTGTGAATTAATTTGCTATATTTTAATAAAGAGCACTGTGTTGAGACATTTTGAATCAATATCCGAATTGAAGGACCACATGTGGTAATAACTAATTATAGAAATTAACGTGAATTTAACATAAATTAAGATACGTGTTTTTAGGTCGGGTATTTCAGTGGTCAACATCGAAGCCAAATTTCCTTACAAAACAGTGATTGCGGAAAAACCAGCAATTCCAGTAAAAAAAAAAATATTTAAAATTAATTACTAAAAAAAAATCAACATTTTTTTTAATGCTTAGCCTGAACAATTGGTGGGGATTGTGGGCGGAATTTCTGGCTTGTGGATTGGTCAATCAATTCTCAATTTATTGGTGGAACTTCACAGACTTATTGTATTTATTTTTAAGAAGTTGATTTTATGTAAAAAACCAAAATTTTTAAAATCCTTAAACATGTAATTCTATAACTTTCACTAAATAAACTTTAATTTTCTTAAACTTTCGCATTTTATCCGAACACAAAATTATTATGATAGATTAATATACAAATGCATATTATGTGAAAATATTAAACGTGAATAAAAATATAAATAAATTAATACGCATTTAGGTGTAATTTATTTTCTCATTTTGTACCCATAGAGCAAAATTTGACTTGTTTAATTATGTTTCAAAATTATCGGACATCCAACGAACACCCTATAAAATTGAAAACGACGTAAGAATTCAAAGACGTAGAACATTGTATTTGCTAAACAAATTTACCTATAAAATAAATTCAGCGAAATAATTTGGCCTTTTTCTACATTGTTTATACACATTTATTTTAAGAAAATCGCAAGTTTGAGCCTACCATTATTTTGTAAATACATACGGATATTATGCAAACAGTGATATTTGTGAATAATATATTTCCTATTGAATTTTGCATAGAAACCACAGAAGTTGAAATTGTTTAAAATTATTCAAAAACATTTTTAATTGCGCCACTTCACTACTAAAAAAATTAGCTACATTTTAATTTTCTATAACTTTAATCAGACATTATAAATGTGTTAATTTACACGCAAAAAAAAGCATTGGATAAAACAATTATTTCATAGAAATATGCGATAGAAATTTATATTCCAAAATACGAGCTTCGCGTATGCAACGAAAATCACTAAAAAAAAAAAAAAAAATACTGGAGAAAATTATTTTTATTTATTTTAATTAAGACAAAAAAATTTTTTTTTAATGTTTAAGAACAATAAATAGTTACTGTAATGCATAGCTTTTAATTCACCTTTCAGGAAACAGAAAATAAGTTTCATAAAATTTTGAAAAATTTTTTTTTTTAGAATTTAATTTTTCATAAGGTTAATATTTTACAATAGCACGTAAGTGGTAGTTCAAAATTCAATAATTATTTAAATACAAATAAATGAAAAAGTATTAATGTATACAAATGTATGTTAATGGACATTTATGTTTAAATGTTGCGCAACATAAAAAAAAATTGTGGGCGTAAAATTGCGTTTACTAAGTGTGAAATATCAGCGAAATTATTATCTAGCGTTTGTTTTGAAGTTTTTCTTTTCTAAACTTTTATCGTGAAATTAACTTCTTAAAAGTAAACAAGACAAGTTTTTGAAATTCCATGACAAAATTAAGAATAGATTGGCCTATCCACAATCCCGAAATTCCACCGATGATTCCAACCAGTGACTCTTGCTGCAAATTAAAAAAATTAAGAAAAAATTAGATAGTGTTATAGCTAATTAATTAAGGTATATGATTTACCAAAATAGCCGGTTTCTCAGCCACCACTGTCTTATAGGACGATGCTCTTTCGATGTTGACCACTGATTCACCTGACCTAAACAAACGTTTTTCATACTTCATTGTCACTCATAATGTTTAACTTACCACATGTAGTCCATTAACTCATCCATTGAATTATAATGACCATGTACAATTTTCTGTAAAAATAATAATGTTATTAAATTTTATTATCTAATAAATGTATAGGGTGTCCCCGCACGGACGACACACTTTTTAAATAATTAATAAATCAGTCAAATGTTAATTAAAATAAATTCTTTTTTTAAGTTTTATATTCAGCCACATCTCCCATTTAATAAAAAAAAACAATTTTTAGAATATGACCTCTACAACTGAGTCGGCACGTATTAATGCGCTCAAGTAAATTTTAAGAAATTTGCATTCATCTAATGGTAGATGCCGGCACGTGCCGAGATGCAGTCGGCAGGTGCAAGCTGGAAGTCCGCCTAAGCTTTAGCCGTCAAAGTAAACGCGTGAGCACGTTTGCACGTGCCGACTCGGTTGTAGAGGTCATATTCCAAAGATTGTTTTTTTAATATTAAATCGGAAATGTTGCTAAATGTAAATATAAATAAACAAATGTATTTTCATTAACATTTGATTAATTTATTAATTGTTTAAAAAGTGCGTCCTCCGTGCGGGGACACCCTATACAATAATGATGATGATAAAAGTGAAACGTACTTTTTTAAAAACGTTTCTCGCTTCACTGATTTTGAAGTTGTAATCCAAACTTCTGCGTCACAACACATAATAATTTTAAAATAAATTATTAAATAAAACTATAATTATAAGTAATCGTACTGGCAGGGATATCGACATCCACAAACACTCGTATCTACATTTTATTAAAAAAAAAAAAAAAAAAAAAAACATAGGTACCTAATAAATGCTTGTAACGAAGATTAAAAAAATTAATTTTTATACAATGTTTACCTAATTCGCACGATGAGGCTTTAATCACAACATTTCTGCCCGAGAGACTACACTCATTTCTATCTTTCTTTAAGTGTATCCGACAAAGGTGAAGACAATGCTATATTAAATATTGTTTTGATAAATTAATTGCATATTTAAAACAACAATAAAACAATCATTCAAAATTTATTCCTGCGTTACATAATGCTATTACTATTAAGATAAGAGGAATTTATTTTTTTAACGAAATATTCATCCCTAATGTGCGACTCAAAAATACATACCTCGTATTTGTAAGAATATTTTATACTATCACCAAAAACTTTGAAGTGATCTGGCCACACGGGGTAAGTAGTGTTACTGGGAATACACTTGGATGTATAAGGATGGAGTAACTTCTTATTCTCAGTCTATATCAATCAAAACAATAACAATTTATATTCGGTTGTATTTTTCAAATAAAATAAAAAAAAAATAAAAAATTTACCAGTGAATATTTAATATCAACGCGACTTCCGGGAACCACATCCACCGTGGCTAAAACCATCTTTAAATTATCCGTCTTCAACATGCTAAAAGGATCGAAAGCCACTTCCGTCGTCATGCTGTGAATTATGGCATCGTTTTGAGGTAATCTCAATTTCATCTTTAAATCTGTAATAATTAAAATTTTAAGTAAATTTTAAGTGTGCTTAAAATTTCAAATTTTACTTTGAATTTTGATGTTATTGAATGTAGAATATTTTGGAATAATAATCATGCATATTCGTGGAACTAAGAAATGTTCTCCCCAGCTGTCTGTCTGATTTATGTAAAAAAACCGTTTTTCCGTCACCCTTAATACAACATCATTGTCATAATCAATTTACTTTAAAAATTACCTTGAATTGGTCATAAACATTTATCCAACTACATAATAATCATACATAAAATTCACTTACTCGCAAGAAATATTTTCTCCAGAATCAGCGTAAAATTGGCAAGATGTTAGAAAGCTATTTACAGGCGGAAGAAGCCCTAGTTTTTCGTCACTGCTAAAATTAGCTCTGTAATAGGCACCAATTGCGAGCATAGCCTAATATTATACTATAAGTGTTTCTACTTCAAAAGATTCAACTAGCAATGCTAATACAATTGATTACCCTTTGTTCATTCAATTCGTGAAGTCTTTTGAGTCTTCTGACCAGGTCAGGGTCATAATTTGGCCAGTCTTTAATTTTGTAATAGATATCGATGTTGGAACAGACATAAACATCGGGAAAAGAGTTGTCTTCAGTTTCAGAAGTCACCACTTGTATTACTTTATAACTAGCAAAGCAAATGCAAATATAGGCCTATAAGGTTATTCAAAATGAAGGAAACAGTTTCACAACACAATATTTTTTTAATTAAATGTGATAAACAATTTCTGTGAACACACATGTCTTCTATAAATGTTAAATTTTGTTTAGCCATTTTATAAATGTTTCATATGGCCACCCCCGGCTGCACGTGCCACATCAAGACAATAGGAGAATTCTTGCAACGAGCAAATTCTCTGGGGCCCCTTTCAACCAATCCATCGCTATAACATTTTTTCATTAAAAAAGCGCTAGCATTTCGATGCCAATGGGTTGGTGCCCCATCTTGTTGAAGAATAAAATCACTTGAAAACTCCTCTTTCAAATATTCACAGAGAACAGTGATCAACACAATGGATCGCGATTATGCTTATTTGAGTTGGTGAGAAACTTAACTTTTTGCGTTTTTAATGTTTTTGTGGCAGATTGCAACCTCATTAAAATTTTATAAAATAGCTAAATAAACTTGAACATATATAGAAGACATGTGTTTTTACAGAAATTGATTATCACATTTAATTAAAAAGATATTGTGTTGTGAAACTGTTTCCTTCATTTAGAATAACCCTTCATTTAGAATGCACATGTAAAAGAAAGCACTTGAAAAATTATTAATACTGTCATTATATTTACTGTAAATATTCATCAATAGTGAGATAAGTCTGCCAAATGTAGGCACAAATGATTCCCATCACTCCAATATACCACAATGCATTATGAATTAACATCGAGTCACATTTTATTAAATTCTTCATAGATGATTTAGGTGGGTTTAGATGACTCGTCAATACTTTTGGTTGGTTATATTTTTTTAAAATTCCAATTCCGAAGGAGAAAATAATGCTGACGCTGAGGCCAATCCAGATGCCCCAAACACCACCTACGGAACTAAGGGCATCCACCAGCTGCAGAGTGTGAAATATAATTCTTATGTTGACTCATTTTAATATCAAGTATAGGGTGTTCGTTGGATGACGTTAGTTTTGAAACATGAATAAATCAGTCAAATTTTAATGAAAATAAATTATTTTTTTTATATTTACATTAATTAACACAAGTCATTTAATAATAAAAAAAAATTTTAGATTATGATCTCTACAAGTTAGTCGGCACGTATTAATTCGCTCGAGCAAATTTTCCATTAATCCTATTGTAGATGCCGGCACGTGCCGAGATGCAGTCGGCAGGTGCAGGCTGCAAGTCCGCAAAAGATTTAGCCGTCAAAGTGAGCACGTTTACACGTGCCGACTCAGTTGTAGAGGTCATATTCCGAAAATAGTTTTTTATTATTAAATGAGAGGTGTTAATTAATGTAAATATATAAAATAATATTAATTCATTTTCATTAAAATTCGACTGATTTATTCATGTTTATCATGTCATCCAACGAATACCCTATATTAAAGATCCTTAACTTTTTAAGTTAAATAATATCGCAGAACATGTAAATATGTTACTTAAATATGCATGTTTTTTACCTTGACCGTTGGTAGCTCTGTGATAACTGATGTGGCTGGAGAATTTAGAACTTCTAAGCGTACATTTTCTAATGCTTGTCTATTGTCCACGCTGTAATTTATGAAAAAAAAATATTTTTTATGATTTGAGAGATGCAATACCATTTATTTTAATGAGTAATTTAATTAAAAATATTTTACAAAATTATTAAATACTATGCATATTAAACAATGATTACTTCAAAATATTTTTTTTTTACTTTATTGAATGTATACCTAATTCTGTTTTTACATGGGTAAAAAAAATCGTTTAAAAAAAGATATTGTACCTATGGCAGAAAATTAGATTGGTTCCAGGTTATAAAAAAAAATCATTGAAAATAATTTAAAAAAAATTAAACAAATCGTTTTACATGATTATAAATTTTACTTATTTGACATGTATTTTTGGGTTTTTAGCTAATTGAAGCAGTTGTGGTTTTGCATGTTTGGCGATTTTTTAGTTTTTATAATTAAATAATATTTTTTATTAACTCTAAATCTAGAGGTAAAAATTCACGGCACATAATAAAATTATTTTTTTAACAACTTTAATCAACTTTAAAATGCATAAAAATTCACCAAGTTTTTTACGAGATAAAAAAAAAATGAAAGAAAATGAAAGAAAATGGCAATAGTTATTACAGCCCAAAAAATATTTTTTTTTTGTAAAAACTAAAAAATCGCCAAACATGCAAAACCACATTTTGAAAACCCAAAAAATACATGTCAAATATGGCTGTAAATTTAGAAAAAGGTCAAAGACAATTTAAACAACTTGTCCACAAAAAATAAAATCAATCTGACATATGCAACATGAAAAACTTTAAATTTAACACGAACTTTTTGATCCAACCTCGTATAAATTTAAAAAAAATGAACTTTGGAAATATTTACAGACGTAATTCTTTTAAAACATTGTCCACTGTCATTTCATCATCATGAAGCCAGTCCCAAATTTGAATTTGTTGATTCTAAAACACACTCGGTGGCATTAATTTTTTTTTTTTTTTTTTCATCAATTAAATTGGCAAAAATAAATTTTTTACTAATTGAGCTTCTTCACATTCATTATTAGAAAATTGTTCCTTCCAAGTAAACTCAACGTCTCTATAAATTAACTCTTTAGTATTTTAATTGTCTTAACCAAAATTATTAAAGAAATTATAGGAAAATATTGTTATTATGTATAGGAAATATTCCAGTGAATCTTTTAGAAAGAGTGTTATTGTTTTCTGTTATTTTCAAATGGAACTAACTTGCAAGTTGCTGCGCAGTCACACATCACGTTCATTTTTTCTAATGGTATTTTATTACAAGCTAGAAATTATAATTAAAAAAAAAAACAATATTAATTTTGTTTATTATTATTTAAATGTAAAAAGTATATACGACGTTTTTAAAAAGCAAATAAAACTGTCAAATTTTAATAAAATTGAATTAATTTTTCAATATTTACATAACACAATATCTCCGATTTAAAGATAAAAAAAAACAAATTTTTAGAATATGACCTCTCCAACTGAGTCGGCACATGTTAAATGGCACAGGCAAAATTTTCAATTTAAAAAGCGAATAAGCAAGTCAAGTTTTAATAAAAATAAATTAATTTTTTAATATTTAGTTAGAACAACATCACCGATTTAACAATAAAAAATAATATTTGGCATGTGACCTCCTCCACTGAGTCGGCATATGTTAACTCGATTAGCAAAATTTGCAATAACTTGTGCGCACATGTTTAAATTTAAATTCGCAAATAAGCGAATTAACACGGGCCGACTCAGTTGTAGAGGTCATATTCTAAAAATTGTTTTTTCTTATTAAATCGGAAATTTTGTTGTATGTAAATATTAAAAAATTAATTTCATTTCATTAAAATTTGACTATTTTATTTGCTTTTTAAAAATGTCGTATATTTATGAACACAAGTTACATCTTGTGTGTTTTTCTTTTGGTATTAACATAATTATAAACATGCTTACTCGATGAACATAAGGGAAGTTTTTCTTCATTGCTCCCTATCATTGATTTTGGTAGAATGCAATGACAATAGGTTTTGGTTAACTCATGTAAACATTGGTCTAAACAGCTCTAAGCAATATTAAATTTGCAACTATTAAAAAAAATTATAATGTAGGCTACACCCTGTATACTTTGTATGAGTATTTGTATTGATTAGTAGAATGGTTCGAACAGCAATCGGCAATAGTCCATGATGTAAGGTGTGTGGTGTCACTGTCCACGCATGCTCTGTCAAGGGACCAAGAGTTGGTCTCATGTACAATCTGCAAGTAAAGGACATTAAAAATCAAATTTTTGCTGTTTTTGTGACAATGATTAAAATTTGTCCCTTTTTTGCGGTCACTGAAATCATTTCTTCCTGGCTATTGAAATACATTGTATTGTCAGCTTTGAACACGGGTGGGGTGTCCTTTTCATGAATTGTGAATGATGGCGGTTTTAGCGTTATTTCCTGCCTTTTATAATTCATGGGCAACCAAAATCCTTAAATATAATAATTTAAGTTATTACAAATTTTTATTATTACTGGTACTGTAGTTTAATTCTATTCTTTATATATACATATATATTATTTTTATACTGTATATTCATGTATATATAAAAAAATATGGTGCCCGACATGTAAGTATTCAATTTTTTCCCTCTATTAAAAAGTGCAAACTTTTATAAAATTAATGTATATATATTTTTTTAAAAAAAAAAACATTTGTAATGTTCTATAAAAAAAATATTATCATCAAAAATTTTATTTCTTAACAACCTTATTTTTTTTTTTTAATTTTAACTTTGTTTTTAAATTTTTTTAATTAACAAAATATTATTTTTTTAATTATTATATATATAAATATATATTTCTAGTTAATTACGTCTATATGTGTCGTTTTGTCCTAATGTTACGCAGTTTCCAAAATATAGATTGTTAAAATAAAGTACAATACTAAAAACAAAAATTAGAATTTTAAAATTATTATTCTGCTGCCAATTACAAAAAAATGAAATTATAATTATTGAAGTATAAAAAAATCAACTTACTGAAAATCTGCACAGCCACCGAATCTGATTATGCAAAACTGTTCAGTGACCGGATATCCGATTTGAAACCGGTCACTTTCACTCAGCAGAGACAGACAGAAGAGCGATGGGCGAATGAGGTCACACGATGACGACATATTCTTCATCTATTACAACATAAAAAACCCCAAAAAAAAAAATAGTATTTATTTTTATCGACTTAAAGCCACAATTTTTCCACTTTAAATAAAATTTCTTTGGTCTTATGGTCAGCGTCCTCATAATTGTCCTTGTTTAGAAAACAAACAGTAGCCACGAAGTGTTCTTCATTCGGTTGTTCACTTTCACTCATGCTCATGGATGGGCTGCAATAAAGTACGTGTAGTAAGCAGAAATGTAAACAAATAAAGTAGCAGTATTGTTATGCTGTTTATTTCTTCAATTTTAAAAAAAAGAATATTCCAAATTTTAAAAAAAGAATATTCCAATTTTAAAAAAAGAATATTCCAATTTTAAAAAAAAGAATATTCCAAATTTAAATAAAGAATATTCCAATTTTAAAAAAAAAGAATCTTCCACTAATTTTTTAAATAAAATGACTAATAATTATAAATGGGGGGCTAAAAAATATTGGTCCAACAGTAGACAGAAAAGTACATTATTTTATACAGGGTGTTCGTTGGATGACGATAGTTTTGAAACATGAATAAATCAGTCGGATTTTTATGAAAACTAATTATTTCTTTAAATTTACATTAATTAATACCTCCCCTTTAATAATAAAAACAATATTTAGAATATGACCTCTACAACTGAGTCGGCACGTGTAAACATGCTTACTTTTACGGCTAAAGGTTTTGCGGACTTCCAGCCTGCAGCTGCCGACTGAGTCTCGGCACGTGCCGGCATCTACCATATAGGATTCATGCAAATTTCCTCGAGCGCATTATCACGTGCCGAATCAGTTGTAGATGTCACTTTCCAAAATTTGTTTTTTATTATTAAAGGAGAGGTTTTAAATAATGGAAATATATAAAAAAAATAATGCATTTTCAATAAAATTCGACTGATTTATTTATGTTTCAAAACTATCGTCATCCAACGAACACTCTATATTTACTGAAAATAGGCGTCCATGGCGTCCACTGTCATGTAAAGGGCGAAAAGAGAGGAGATGGAGAAGAGGATGAGCCACATGTTCTTCCGGTTCCTATGTTCAGCCTGCTCAGCCTGGTCCAAGGCGGACAGAGAAGAGCCCACTAAACTCACATCCATCTTTAAAATGGGTTTATGGAAAATCTCTAGTAAAAATCCTTCCTATATATTCACTTAAAACAGCGAGCAACACGTCGCCTTAATCCGGCATCGTACATACAGAAGTTGTTTTCGCCAAATAAATTTGACCTTTTAAAGAAATTTAGCTGGGAATAAGTTTGACCTGTAAATATAGCCGAACGTTTCAGCCGCAATATTTTTATGCAAATAGTGATATTGGTGTAAATATTTCTTATCGACTTATGCGTAGAAACCACTGGTTGAATATTTTTTAAATTTATTCAAAAACACACTTTTAAGTGCGCACTTCTCCGCTAAAAATTAATTCTTAAATTCCCGCAGCAAATATCACTTTAATCTGGCGTCATACGTGTGTAATTACGCGCATAAAATTCCAGAGGATTTAAACAATAGTATTTTTTTAATATTTTTTTGCAGCTTGTTTTCTATGCTACTATTTCTAACCTTGGATAGTAACCTTCACTGCTAACCTAGTTATTGATCGAAGCTGCGTTTGGCCTTGGCTCAGTTTCATATGGAAATATGCGAGAGAAAATTATTATGGATTTTTGGATCGACATTTCTCGTATAGCAACCCGCGAGCATCGCGTATATGCAACGAGAATCACGATGTTGCAGCCATAAAAAATTCACTTAAGAAAAAAATTTTTTTTAATTAGGCCTATAACCTTTTAATTTTTTAATGGAGACAAAAAAAAAATTATAATGCTTAAGAATAATAATGTAGAGCTTTTAATTCATATTTTAATGAGAAAAAAAAATCATATTACATACATTCTAATGCTCAATAACTAAAAGTGTCTAAAAGTACAATAATTATTTAAATACAAATAAATGAGATACTGTAGTATTATAATGCCTATCAATATACTAAGTGTTTGTATACATTTTACTCAGTTTTTACGTGGTGCAACATTAATTTTTGTGTGTCATTGGAGTCATTTTACATATTTTATTGCATATCATAAATAGATAAGACATCATTATTGCTACATTGCTAAATTAATACAGGTATATTAGTTAATATTCTAAAACAAATAAATCAAGAGTTATTTGTGCCCATAAATATATATTGTTAAGTATTTGTGTTAATTTGACTGAATTGCTGCACAACATAAGAATTATGCATAAATTTATGTTTTCAAAGTGTGATTATTTCTAACACTTGTTTCGTGGTTTTCCTCTTTTTAAATGAAACAACTTTTTAAAAATAAAGAAGACAAGTTTTTGAAATTCCACGACAAAATTAAGAATAGATTGGCCTATCCACAATCCTGAAATTCCACCGATGATTCCAACTAGTGATTCTTGCTGCAATTAAAAATAGGAAAATTTAAAACAGGAAATTAAGCCTGTGAATAATTAAGATAAAAATTAATATAAGTCACCAAAATAGCTGGTTTCTCAGCTACCACTGTCTTATAGGACGATGCCCTTTCAATGTTGACCACTGATTCGCCTGACCTAAACAATGGGACGTAATCTTTGGTAACTCATTGCCACTCATAATGTTTAATTTACCACATGTACTCCATCAACTCGTCCATTGTATTATAATGACCGTGTACAATTTTCTATAAAATTTAAAAAAAAAAAATTTTTGTTTACATTATCTAAATATACATTGATGATGATGAGAAAACTGCAACATACATTCTTAAAAACATTTCGTGCTTCACTGATTTTAAAGTTGTAATCCATACTTCTGCGTCACAACAAATATTATAGAATAAATTTAAATGAAACTAATTGATCCAAATCTTACTTGCAAGGATATCGACATCCACAAACACTCATATCTATATTTTATTAAGAAAAAAATAAAAATAAATAATAATAATGAAGATTTCAAAAATGATTTGGTTTGTACAAAATTTACCTAAATTACAAGTTGAAGTTTTTATATCTGATTTGTATGGTTCACACTCAATTTTACCTTTCATCAAGTGCATCCTACAAAGATGCAGACAATGCTAAATTCAATGTTGACAAAATTAATTAAATGGAGGACATGTCTAGATAAACGTTTTTAAAAAATGCAAACAAAGGGCACTAGAATTGTGGAACATTCATCACTAATGTGTGACTCAAAATACGTACCTCGTATGTGTAAGAGTATTTTAAGTGATCACCAAAATCTTTGAATTGTTCCGGCCACACGGTGTAAGTAGTGTTACTGGGGATACACTGGGATGTATAGGGATGTGCTAACTTCTTATTCTCAGTCTATCAAACAAAACAAAAAAATTTAAACTTAGTTGTATTTTCAAATTAAATTTTAAAAAAATATATACCAGTGAATATTTAATGTCAACGCGACTTCCGGGAACCACATCTACCGTGTCTAGAACCATCTTTAAATTCTCTGTCATCAACATGCTAAAAGGGTCAAAAGCCACTTCTGTCGTCATGCTGTGAATTATGGCATCATTAGCGGGTAATTTCAGTTTCATCTTTAAATCTATACGGTAATAATTATTTAAATTCAAGTTTGAGAAAAAAAAATTATTTATTCGCGCATGGAATTTCAATTTTACTTTGGATTTTGATGTTTTGGACCGTAGAATAGTTTGGAACAATAATGGCGCACACTCGTGGAACTAAATAATGTATCCCAAACTTGTCTGTGTCATTTATGTAAAAAAATCTTCTTTCTGTCACTCTTTAATAGTCATTTATTGTCATAATAAATGTATTTGAAAAAATTGGTTAAACATTATTTTATTCACAGCGTTTAAATATATTGTACTTACCCGCAGGAAATATTTTCTCCAGAGTCAGAGAAAAATTGACAAAATGTTAGAAAGCTGTTCACGGGAGGAAGTAGCCATAGTTTTTCATCATTGCTAAAATTAGCTCTGTAATACTTACCTAGTGAAATTAAGCCTAAAAAATTATGTATTAGTATTATAAAATCTTTTACTAATTATATTAATACAGTTGATTACTCCATTTTCGTATAATCTGTGATATCCTTCGATTCTTCGTGCCAGATCTGCGTCATAATTTAGAAAGTCTTTAATTTTGTAATACATTTCAATGTTGGAACAGACATAAACATCAGGAAAGGAGTTGTAGTCGTGAGTTTCAGTAGTCACAACTTGTACCACATTAAAACTACCCAAACAATTATTGATGTGCATGAGTCACATGTCAATAAATCACAATAGTACAGGGTGATGCGATGTCACTTAAGAATTTTGATAGCTAATAAAATTTATATTTTTGCCGATAAATTTTTTTTTCTTTTTTCTAACCAAAGATTATCATTTCGGTTTTGCATTTTCCAAAAATAACAAAAATAGCTTACCTATAGCGGCCAC
>JAQGAY010001581.1:0-13718 GCA_034698085.1 Polydesmus angustus
CTGAAATGCAACAAATCGCGTCAACTGAACACGTCAAGTTGGCTTCCCCATTTATTTAAATAATTATTGTCGAAACATAAGATATTTATGGTTAACCAGTAATAATTTAGAATAATTTATTTTAGGTTAATGTTCTTCTGTATAAAAATAAGTTTTTTTTTTTTCGTATTTTCTCGATAAATTACGAATCAACTTTTAATACAATATTAAGTTTCTTAAAATTTATTTCTTGGAAAATGCGGTAAATGTTAGCAATAAATAATTTTGTACATATAAAGTTTCAGCATTAACAAAACATTAAAATTTGAAAACATAAATTTAACAATATATTAGATTAGTTTTAGTTTAAATTAATGACAAATTTGATCAGTAGGCCTATAATCAATTAAAGTAGAGCCGGATTCACTAGTGAAGTCCGAATCCAACGAGGCTGAAGATTCGACGACGTGGAATTTTACTTTGGAATCATTCTCATTCTTGTTCATCTGAAAAAAATTGTTAATTTAGTTTTTTAAATTACTATTTAAGAAAAAAAGCATTTACGTCTATTTCTACTCTAGTGTTGCAATACATGGGATTGGAATAGCTTTTATAAGATTCCTCAATGGCGTTGTTATAACAAGCGTCGTCTTCCGCGTCTTCCATCTGCTCTTCATTTTCCTCGAATAGCTGATTTCTTAAAGGAATGTGACTAAAGGGATTACGAAACTTTTGCGGACTGTTTAAGATAAAAGTAGAGAAGATAATTAAATTATTAATATTTAAATTTAAAGAAAATCTCAACTTACCCAAAACGTCGGCAATAGAAAACTGCGGCCAAAGCAGCGACTAACACGAAAATTATCCCAATTATAACACCGGCGATCATCCCGTGATTCTCTTTTTTTTCAGTAGACCTTCCCATAACGTCTTTGCTTTGATAGGCTATATTATCTTTTATTTCGCATCGTACTCCAGAGAACCCAGTCGTACACCGACAAACTTCTTTGCCCTCCGAAGTTAACACACAACGACCTCCGTTGAAGCATTTTTTCTTGTCTCTACAGACGCCGAACTTATTCAGATCAATTGTAGAGGACGAATTAACTAACAAAAAAAAAGTGTTTTATTTTTTTTTCTATAACAATTTCAAAAATGCTGTACCATGCAAACACGTGGTATTGGTGTGGTCGGTGAACGTCATCCCATGTGGACATAAGCAGGAAAATCCGGTTGCGGTTGGAATGCAAATGTGACTGCAATTAGCCCGATTGGAATTTACGCAATCGTTGCTTCCGTTGGGTTGTTGTACTGGGTGAAACATTATCATGTCGTTGACTTTAATAACATGCTCTTTGAAGATTTCCAGATGACTTTCGCAGGACAATTTATCACAATTTTTAATAGTATTGGTTCCCCAATCAGCCCAAAAAAGAAGATCTTCGAAAATGGTCAAACTCATTGGATAATTTAAATTCGAATGCGTGACAACTCTTCTGCTCAAAACGGAAACGCTTAGATAATTTCTTATTTTTTTTTAAACAAAAACCAAACCTGTTATGTCCATCCGTGTTCATCGTTTCAATGACTTGACGATGTCCATCGGCCCAGTACAGATCGTTGTGCAAATGATCTAAAGTTAAACCAACCGGCCACACCATCTTTTGAGACGTTAATATTGCTCTCCTTTTCCCGTTCATTAAAGATCTTTCGATAGTCCCATCTGCACGTCCGACGCTGGTACTCCACGTACTCCAAAACAACGTTCTGCAAACTCAAGAGTTTAAGTTTTTGATATAGGCGTACAAAAAACTGATTTATTTACCCATGACAAGCATCGATGATCAAACTTCCAACTGTTGCCGATCCCATAAGGAAACCGTCCGCGCAATATTTGCCGTCTAAAGTGCAAATAATCAGGTTTTCATTTCCTTTTCTTTCCCAGAACAATAAAAGTCTGGAAATCCAATCGATGGCCATAACTTTTGGAGATTTTAAATAGCCCATGACAACGGTTTCAGTTTTGGTAGTCATAGAATATTTGTTGATAGTTTCCTAAAAATAAAAGTTAAGAAAAATATCTGTACAAATTATGATTGCAATTTACTTTATAGCTGTCAATCCAATAGATTTCTTTCTGTTTCCAATCAAAATCAACGCTTTCTATGGAACTGTCCTCTTTATGCGTAATCATGTTTACATGATTGCTCCCCAGACCGGAAGACAATACTTTAGTTGATAAAGCGTAAATCAATTCGGGTGTGGGACCTTCTGCTTTGCACGATCGGTGATCGCTTCGCAAAGTATAGCCGGAAGCGCATGTGCAAACAAATGTGCCAGGAACATTGAAACAGCGTTGAGAACACGCTCCCGTAAACAAGCACTCATCAATATCTAATAAATATTAATTTTGAGAAAATAAAATTGGTCTAGTTTGTTTTAAAAAAATATTACCGAAACAAGTTTTGCCATCAGTGTCCAAGTCATATCCGCTACGACATTTACAGATTGGGCCTTTAGGTGCGGGAACGCATAGATCAGAGCAGCCCCCTCCATTGTTTTCGCAAACGGAAGCTGAAAAAATAATTATTTTTGAAAATGAATTTGGAAAAATTTGTAAGAAATAAAACTAATTTGAAAACAAAAATCAGAAACAAAAAAGTTGTCAAAAATTTACAGCAAAAAGCTCCTTCATCAGAATGGTCTCTGCAATTGTTCTTGTGATTGCAAAGATCGTGAATTGAAATGCATTCCCCACTTTGGCACAGGTACTCCATCCAATTCAAACATGGCGACATAGCCTGGCCTAAATTACAGTAAAATAATGCGATGTTGGATTAAGTTTTAGCTAAAAAAGTAATTACAGCTTCACCTTTTAGCACCGAATCGTTAGTAGCGAAAGCTCGGGCCCCCGGCTCATGGAAAATGGGAATAACGCTTTCGTCCATTATATTTTCGGGATTTGAATGGCATTCATCAAGATGTTCATCCGATTGATCGATGCAGTCGTAGTCCCCGTCGCAAATCCAATCTGATAAAATGCACGAGCCATCGCTCAAGCATTTGAACTCGTTTGACTTACATTCTTTAAAAAATAAAAATAAATTAACCAAAAACTTTTAAAGTTGAATTCATATTTTAACCACCTTGCTGACAATTTTTTTCATCTTCTCCGGTCAAACAATCAGGAACTCCGTCACAAATGGTTTTCTGCATTATACACCGATTATCCGAGCATTTAAACATTCCAGTGGGGCATAGCAAGATATCTTCGATATTAAAAAATCCTAATGTATTAAAAGTTGATTGAGTAAATTTGATACGAATAATTTATTTACCGCAATTTTGACTTTCATCGGAACCGTCGCCGCAATCGTCTTCATGGTCACAAACCAAGTCCATCGAGATGCATCTTTCGTTTGAGCATTTAAATTCGATCGATCTGCAATCCTTGGTGGATTTTTCTGAAATGTTTAACAGATTATTATTAAAGGTTCTTTAAAATCTCGTTCGGGTAGCCTACTTACCGCAGCCGTCTTCGTCCGATCCATCACGGCAATCCATTTCCATGTCGCATTGCCAACTTTCCGGAATACAATGGCTAGTATTACAACGAAAGTAATTGGATGGACAAGTGGTTTGTGGACAGTTTTTCTCATCAGATTGATCGGAACAATCAGCTTGACCATCGCATCTCCATCGGTCGGCTATACAAGCGCCGTCACTCACACAAGAAAATGAGCCGGGAAGACAGGAAGTGTATTCTAAAGGACAACACTCAATATAAATAATTATTAAAATTAAGTTGGCCAATTAATTTTACTGCAATTTTTTTCGTCCGAGCCGTCTCTGCAATGAGAAGATCTATCACACACCCAACGTTTAGGAATGCAAGCGCCGTCTCCACATTGAAATTCGGATAAAGAGCATTCCGGTTCTAAGAATTAAATTTGAATTAAGTTTGTTTTTCATTTTCCATTGGCAATACTTACTGCATCCGGTTTCATCTGCACCGTTTTCACAATCTGTAAATCCGTCGCATGTGCTTGACATAGAAATGCATTTTCCGTCAGAGCATTTGAAATCGTCCAACGAGCACTCCAATTTTACTAGATTTTTTTAATAAATATTTAGAACCTTTTTTACTTTAGTTTTTAGAACCCTTACGTGTGCATGAACGCTTGTTAGTTTCTAAGGTTAAACCGTCAGGACAAGCACAGACCTTGGATTTTTGATTCACGAGACAAAGATGACTGCAACCTCCGTTACCAATTTTGCAGGTATTAGCATCTGTGAAAAAGCGTTTCGAAAGTTTAGGATAAAAATATTTAGAAAATTATTTTTTTAAGACTTGCCTTTAGGATAAGCGGAATTAATAACCAACAAATGAGTTATAGAAGTCATTTTAGCGTACGATAAATCAGACTGCAAATGGTCAACTTTCATCGATGCAATGCTTTCGTTAAACATCCATAATTGAAGACCGTCGGAAATGTCAGTCCACATGACCACGCCATTGGCTTTAGCTACATTTTTTGGTCTCCCAATATATTTATCCATTATATACCTTTAACCAATTTTAAAAATAAAATTAAAATTTAAAGTTTTAGAAATTAAAAATGAATTGTATGTATTACCTATGTTTGCCATCAAAAGTTGCCCATTCTACTTTCCCTTCTTTGGAATTGGTCCAGTATAGCAGTTCATTTTTGTAATCAACGGCGAGAGACATAGGAGCGTTCAATTCAAAATCAATAAAAATATGCCTATCAGAACCGTCCATGTCCATCTTTTCAATTCGCGGCCGACTCGAGAATACGCTTACAAACATGTACCTGCAAATTAAATTTTAATTTCCAATTTAATATAACAGCACGATTATTGTTACTGACCCTTTATTTGGAACTACAACGATATCCATAGGATGATCTGGACTATAGCCTACCAAAACTTTACGGCTACTTCCGTCCATTCGACAGACTTCCACCGTCTGTTTTTCCACGTCAACCCAATACAAATTTCCACTGATCCAATCCAGGTCTAAGCTTTCAACGGTTCCCAAATGTGACGAAATCAAAACTCTTAAAATCAAACGTTTAAATTTAACATAATTAAATATAAAGTGCAAAAAATACGTACTAATCTCTACACTTACTTTTGTGAACTGGATATTAAATCGAAAGAGATAATTTCTTTGCTTCCCAAATCGCTGTACAAAATGGTGGCAAGAATTGGATTGTAAGTAATAGCACCGATTACAGTTTTTGCTTTCATCTGTAATGCTACCAGACCGCTTTTTCCAATTTCCGGTTCGAGAAATTCATACACCGTATCTTCGACGGAGATTAGCAGTCTCGTCCGATCGACCCCCACACAAGATTTTTTATCCGCAGCCAGTTTAAAACCAGAAGCGCAGGCGCAAGCATGCTTATTGTTAGCCGTTAACAAACAAAGCTGTTGGCAATTGTTCACCCAACACGGATTGTTAGTGACGGATTGAGTGAGTGGGTGATAGACGTGAACTCCCATCGGAATATTATCTCCTTCCTCTTTAACCAAAATTTTATGGTTTTCTCCAGTAAATTTGTTGCACGACTCCAACGTGTGTCGAGACCAATCCGTCCAGTAAAAAGTGTCTTCGAAAACCGCAAAAGCGAAAGGATGGAGCATCATTTGCTCGAAAACAAACTGGCGTTGAGATGGATCCTCCAAGGAAACGTACTCTATGCGGCCCAACTTAGCGTCTAACCAGTACAAACGTTGCAAGGCGTGGTCAATGGCCAAACCGTTAGGCCAACCTAGACCAGTGGAGACTAACACGCGCCGATTAGAACCATCCATCTCAGAGGACTCAATTAATGGAGTGTGGCTCCAGTCAGACCAATACATTAACCTAGAAAAATAAATCAATATTCATTTAGGTATTTAAATTTTAAAAATTACCCTGTGGACGATTCAACGATAAGAGCTCTCGGTTGCCTGATATCATTGATTAACACCTTGCAAAAAGAACCGCCTTTATTACATACAGCTAATCGCATTAAACCAGAATCCGTAAAATAGAGATTATGCGCGACCCAATCGACAGCTACGTCTTCCACCACATTTATTCCTGTAAAAGACAATTGGTTAATTTTTTCAAAATTTGATCAAAGTTAAAATAACGACTTTCTTACCTGTAGAAACTATCATTTGAACATCATTTCCGTCTAAATTGCACGATTTAATAGCTTCGGATCCCTCTGAAATTTCGGTCCAGTAAATACGGTCCTCGACGCTGTCGTAATCGACGCCAACAGCGTGGTTCAAATGCTCTTGCAAAGAGTACACTAAGCCAGTCCGTAATTTTATTACTTTCAATTCTCTGCTGGCCGAATAAATAAGGATGGGTTCCGGATCTTCGGCTTCGCACTCGTGGTTTACAATTTCAGAATCTTCTTGTGGCTTTAATCGGTAACCAAATTTGCAGGAGCAGCTATACGAGCCCAAAATATTATGACAGTCGTGGCTACAAGGATGTTGCGTTCCGTCTACACACTCATTTATATCTGTTCAAAAGTTTATTTAATATTTGTATTTCAAAAGCTAATTGAATTGAAAAACAACCTTGGCAAATACTGGTATTTGTTGGCAATTTATATCCTTTTGGACAATAACAAATGTGCTTCTTTGGCGTTTGAAAACAGTTATGACTGCAACCAGCTTGCTTACAACTATGTTGCTCTAAAAAAGCAAAATCATATTTAATAAACTACCTTTTTAAAGCGAAATTTTAAGCAAAATTTACCGCATAAACCACCTTCATCACTTCCGTCGTGACAATTGAGAACGCCATTGCAAACTAATTCGCGTTCGATACAACTCAATCTGTCGTCGCAGAAAAATTGTAAATTGTCTTCCAGACAGGGAACGTTTCCTGGACCGGTGCAATTAAATTCATCGGAGGCGTCTTTACAATCGACTCTTCCATCGCATCTCCATCGTTTCGGCAAACATTCGCGCTTGTTCGCACATAAAAACTTATCGCAAGGTCCTATTTTTTTAAACAAATTTTTAAATTTATATTAAAA
The DNA here is from genome assembly GCA_034698085.1 of Polydesmus angustus. Lineage (NCBI taxonomy): Eukaryota > Metazoa > Arthropoda > Diplopoda > Polydesmida > Polydesmidae > Polydesmus > Polydesmus angustus. The sequence continues at coordinate 7,050 of JAQGAY010001581.1, forward strand.
CGATTCAGCTAAATTATTAAATTAACCTTGTAGAACGCAACCAGGTGTTTCGTCAGATTCATCTTGGCAATCGCCATGTCCATCGCAAACCCAACTTAACGAGATGCATTTTTTATTATCGTGGCAGCGAAATTCTCCGTGAGCACATTGTTGAACGATTTGACCACAGTTCAATTCATCGGACCCGTCGCCACAATCATTTTCACCGTCACACTGCCATCTCTTTAACATGCAATTACCGTTCGTACAATGGAACCAGCCCTCGGGACACAAGGGTCCTATTAAGTAGCGTTCAATTCCTCATTAAAACGTTTTTAAAATTTTAACTTATTCTTTAAAGCGCATTTTTATTAAATTTTAATCGAAAGCGATTGTAATTCGCCGTAAGCGAAAAAAATTTACCGCAATCCAGTTCGTCACTTCCATCGATACAATCGTTGATGTTGTTGCAGATGCTAGTATAATTAACGCATTGGCCTGAAGAACACGTAAACATCGACGGAAGGCAGGTTTCTCCTAATAATTACATTAAATATAGTCACTATTTTTTGAACATACAAATATTCTTACCGTTAACAATTTCAAAAACGACAAATAAACCGAATAAGGTTGTAAACTTGAGCCGGGACATTAATTATATTAAAAATCAATCCTCAAAAAAAAAGTTTGACCCGCAAATAAATAGAAAATTTTTGAGAGGAAAGACTTTTCTAGTCCGATGCCGTCGAATGAATGAGCGTTTCTGCAAATTTCTTTGAACTGAAACTAATATTTGTGGAGTTTGATTTGATAATCTTACAAGTCGTGACGTTTCATGTTTTTGCATAAGACCTTTCGGCTATTTGTTTGATGGATTGGCCGACCTCTAACGATGTGATCACACTTTAACACGAGTTTAATAATCGAAGAGCCAATAATGCACAGTATTTAAATTTAAAGGGAGATGCCTCGGAACTTTGATTTTCAATAAATCCAATTTGGAATTTAAAAACAATAATATTATTGTACGGTCAACGATTCGCAAATATCACTGCATGCAAAATAAGGTACAAAGTTCAAGAAATAATTAATTTAAATGTACGTTTTTTGCATACTTTGATTTTCGAAGGTCAATTTATAATTTTTAAAGGCTGTAAATACTTTCGAATTTTATTTACATGTAAAACTATAAATCAAAAGATTAAAGTTAGTTTTCAAAATTAATTTTTTTTTACAAACATTTGTTTTCTATTTAAATAATTTATCGGGCATTTTCTTCAGAAAATATTATAACGGAATGACTTTTGGGGCTAGTGTTCGTTTGATTATTAATAATGTCAATTAGTAAAATGCGACCATTAGAGCGATCAAATTTCAGAATAAAAATTATTAATATTTTAAATCTAAAACATCGTCAACAATTAACCGAACTTTCTTTTTTATCAACGTCCTCCATTTCGAAATTTTCCGAGGTCACTTCTAAAGTAGAGGAATAAACGTTACAGACTGTAGTGGACGATTGATGCTTTGGCAAAGCGACGTTACTAGTTTCCGACGAATTAGTCTCAGAACAAGGCAAAGGAGATGTTGGGGTATCAGTGTTGGCGAGACTTTGTCTCAAAGGCAAAAAAGGCCCTCCATCGTAAATGCTGTGGAGAAAAAGCCACACATCCGTTGATACCAAAGCGTAATCCGAACCTTAAAAAAACACAAATGTAAATAGAACAAAATACGCATTTAACGTAGCTATTGGTTTTCATACCCATTTTTAAAATAGTTTGCCCATTTTTGGAAGTTGCAATTACAGAATTATCAATGGCGCCAGGTGGATCTAAAATTATGCAAATTTATTTATATGAGCGTTCTATAAAACTAATTTTAAAGTTTACCATTTTCTTTTCCTCTGACGAAACTTTCCCAAGTTCTAAACCAACTCATGCTAATTGCGCAAGTACCAGTTGTTGTGGTATCTTTCATCTGAGGATCACTTCGAAGCTGGATAAAATTACAATTAATAGCTACAGCTACAGTAATTATGCTTAGAGCACCGTGAAATTTCAATGATGTGAAAATTATCTTCAACGCTTAAGTTGTATTTTGAAAAACAATAAAAATTATTTGACAAAAATTATTTTAAAAAAAGTTCACTTCTAAATCATTGTTTCAATCATTGAATTTCATTGTTTAAAACTTTAAATGAATTGAAATTAAATACAGTATTGAAATACATTTAAGAACTCTTCTAATTCTAATTTTCTTCGATTTTCCAAAGCTTTCAACTCATTTTGACAGATGACGCAGGAATATAAACGAGTGCATGGTAATCCTCCACCAAATCTGAAAAGAAAAACTTCATTTATTTCTCATAAATACCAAAATCAGTCGATAGCAATCTTACGAATCGTAGAGGTATTCCCAAACGCCTTGAGATAGAACGGTGCATAAATCATCTATCATCGCAAATTTATTAGGTTGAACGCCTGCAATTCAGATATTTACATTTCGTTACAATTTATTACATAATAGTATTTGGTTTAAATTTTACCTCCATGAGCACATAAAAAATCAGAATTATTGATTGGCCCGGGTTCAGCAAAAGTATTAAATGTATTCACCCATTGCTTAGATAAGTAAAATTGCATCAGACTGGCCTAAAAAAATCTTAAATAATTAACCATAATTTAATTTTGAAACAATGAAACCAACCTCGACTTTACAAATATCAAGTAACTCTACCGCTCTTTGACGCTTTTTAATCATTTCTTCCGATGTTTTACTATAAAATGAATATTTAAATAAAAGTTTTCTTTTGAAATACAGTAATTTAAAATCAAACCGATAGAATAAAACGTAAGCTTGACATTTTGCTACAGTTTGTGGATCAACTTCGGTGACGCATTGATCATCAAACTCGTACCACTGGTCATTAACGCAGTTCAAAGCGTAAGTTATGTAGTGACCACCTTAAAGGTTTTATAACTTAAAAAAAGAAAAAGAATAATAACAATATTATGTTAAATGTAACTTACCAACTGCCGTTCCGTGATGACAAATTACAGCTACTAAATCGTATTTGCAGACATCTGTTGAGCAATCTTTATACATAAAGGGACGCATATCTAATCCTTCCAAAGGAAATGAAACGTAATTGGTAATTTTGGATGAAAACATTACTTCATGGCGAAATCGCTTTAAATGGACACATAGTATCTGTAAACGATTTTTAAATTAAAAAAAAAAGTCAAACAGAAAACAACAAAAGTTAAATTTCAAGTAACCTCTGGTAAACTTAGAACATTTGAATATTTTCTTCCATTACGTAATCTAAATTTTTTAAATATAAATTTCTTTGATTTTTTAAGAACTATAATTCGTCTTACTTTTTGCATTTTTCACAACTATACATATTATCGCCTTTTAATTCGTCGGCTGAGAAAAATGCAGCTAAACAATCTTGAAGACTCACTGTAGGGCCCCAAAACCAACTAAAATAAATAGCAACAACCAATGATTTACAAATGATTTTACATATCTACCATAACCAACATTTTCTGTATGAAAGTCACATAATTATATTGGCACTAATCATGAAATACAAGTTTTATAATTAACATGTACGAAAAAAGTCAACTTACAGGGTAATAAAAGAACTCCTGGGTTTCAAAGATAAATTCATGAATGAGTTACAAGATTATCTCATAAAGGATTACATACTATAGAAGGTAATGGCTTACAAGTTTATTGAAACCTATTTTACTAAAAGATACATCACTAATCTACATGAGATAATAAGTAGCAACAGTCCTACCTTTCATGTTGGCAAGAAGCTGAAACTGTTAAAGCTTCGTTTAGACGCATGTAATGCAACAAATTAGTGGCACATCTAAATAATCACTTAAGAGACATCTTGTCATTTTCATTCGTGAATTTATATTTGAAACGCAGGAGTTTATTTTTCAAACACTCTGTATTTTAATTTTAAAAAATTGGATTCATAAATCATAATTAGTAGCGAAAAGGTTACTCGATTAAAAAGACTTCACCCCGCAGAGTCTAGATATAAATCGTAATTTTAATATCACTAACCTCTTCATCCAACCAAACATCCAGCTTAACCAGCCTTGATTGCTATACACATCGGTGCAAGTGCTCAACGACGTCGATTTTTGAAAATTGGTTTGAGATGCGTGTAACACGTTCAAATATTCGCGACTAGGAATTGGCAGCGATAAATCTTGAAAAGTTTCCTTGGTCGAAGAAATCTACATAAAATTAAAAGAAAATAAACAATTCTATAACTTAATTTACGAAAACATATTTAAATGCCATACTCGATCGCAGGTCAAACACTGAACGGAGCTTAAAATTTTCCCATCAAAGATATCAGAAATAATACTACGATATTTGACTTGTTTTTTCCTTCTTCCCATCTTTGTCTGAGCCATTGAAATTTTTTGCACCGCTTGAGAAATATTTTGAGACTGGTACAAGTTGTAGTTGATATTTGCAGGATGATTAGCTTGAGTTTTCAGCTGAGGACTCGAAACAGATAAACCCTTTAAAAGATGATCCGCAGATGGCGGTGTTTTGTCAGGAATAGAAGACAAGGAAGATGAAGGCCTAGACAGAAGTAAGGCGGTGGAACCTCCAATAACCGATTGATTGGAAGTTGCATCACTCCCTTCTGTTTCGAGGTTATATAATTTAAATTCGTCCGATGCGATTTCGTAGCCGCCTACATCATAACCTGGAGAACTTTCCGAAATAGATGATTTGTGTCTATTGCCACCGCTTCCACCCACACAATTGTTTACCGATTTAAAATTCCCCATAGGAGAAACGACATCTTCGACAATTTTATTCGTCATTAAACCCGTTTTTTCGCTACACGAGCTTTTTTCGCTGCTCAAACCCGACTCGCAAGTTTCGTATTCTTCGTCCGATAAACTAGAATCTTCCGTCGACTCCAAACTTGTAGGCGACATGTCAATATCCATTGAGCAGATGTTGTCAAATTTGGAAACACGCTCTATCGTGATCGGTTCTTTCATCTCTTCATGAAGTTGATCCATAAAACAACGTAAAAACTCTTGCGAATCCTACACAAAAATCAAAACGATTCATTTTAAACTCATTTTTATCAAAAATTCAAATTTACGAGCAACCTGTTGATTGTATCCTCTAAAAACTGGAAAAACCTGCTTAATTCCATAAGCAATATTTAACGGAGTTACGTAACTGGGTCTCCTTTTGTTCCACATATCCATCATTAATTTACAGTAGTTTTTAGCTAAATTTGGTTTCTTGTCACTTTTAACAAATCCACCGCAATCCAAAAAAAACCGAGTCATTGGAGGACTATAGCATTGAAGATATAGATTATTCAATGCTTTAACGTTTATTAATTTTCAAGCTATTTTTTACCAGTTTGATAAAGCTTGTATGGCCGCATTCATGTAACACGTATTCCCAATATTTTGCAGACCGGTTAAACCTTAAAATCGAATTCATGCAGAAACGAGCATTTATTTATATATTATAATGTATTTCAAAACAAATGTTTACCTCGCGGCTTTAATCCCCGGTCGTCGTCGTCACATTCGTCTTCAGAATCGCGGTCTGTGTTTGCGATTGTTGTTTTGCCAAGTCGATACCGCCGATAAATCGATTGATCACCTAAAATCACTTCTGAATCGCATTCAAAACACAGCACACGATAATTCGACAAGTTTAGAGCCAAACAATGCTCATTATTAGCCTAAATACGCAGCCAACGTTTTAAAATTGTTTACGATTAAATAAAGCTAAAACTTACATAATAATGAAGCATCATATGTTCGGAACGCTCACAACCTACATGCTGACAATCGTAATGTAAACACAACCACAAATGAGGACCTGAATATTTGCACGTATCACAAGTTGTCTATACCCAAATTAAATAAATTTATTATTAGATGTAAATCTATTTAAGACCTAGACAAACAATTTACTTGCCTTTTGTAGCACTTGTTCCGAAGTTACATCTGCTAAAAAATTTGTATGTGGGCATCGACCAGCCATTTTATAATTTTTCTCATTGCATTAAACTCTAACCTGCAATAACAAAATTATAAATTAGTGATAAACCAAGTTAAACATGCTGACATGACTTGGTCGAACACCTAAAAATTAGATTTCAAATGTAATGCAACTTACCATATATTAATTAATACTGCCACGCAATTTAATATCCAAATATAATATTACACTTACAATTATTTAAAATAAAAATTTAATAAAAATCATTTTCTTGACAATTTTCATAAATATATAATCAGTTGAAATTGATGTAATTCCATTCCTTCGTTAATAATTTTACAATTATTCATCAGTCGGGTTAGAACCAGAAAAAACTACAGTGTAATGAAACTTGAATAAGGACCAACTTCCGCGTTTACTTACGACTACTGTCTACTGTATTAGATTGCATAGCAATACAACGGTGTTAATTTTGTAATATACGATTACAGCGCCCCTTCCGCCCAAAGAATATTTCCCAAAATAAAATTGGGCCGCTGTGGTATCATGTTTGTTTATTTTGATGTTTTAAAATTGAATGTAGACTTCCTATTTAGACTTGAAACATGAGCAATTTATTCAACGCTAGATGGCACTACCTGCACCTTTCAGTTTTTCGTAACTTCATTA
>JAQGAY010001582.1:0-13715 GCA_034698085.1 Polydesmus angustus
TTAAGTGAAATTTGTTAAATAAATACGGTAACTAGTAATATATATCTATTGGGGTTTTGGTTCAATAAAATTGCGTGAGCGATCTGGCTTTAAGCGATTTTTATTATTTATTTACATGTATAGCTTTTTTTAGTTGGTACGTATAATATAAATTTAATAATATTCGACTGCAAAAATGTTTTTTTAAAAAAAAATTTTGATGTTATTTTAGCTAATGTGTATAAAATTTAACACAATACCGGTTATAAAAAAAATTATATTTTAGAAATTAAAAATGTAATCGTAAATCAACCTTTTAAAGTGTATTTACTGACAAGTATTTTAATTAAATTTATGATTACATTAATTTCTAGTTTTTTATTTAAATTTTTGTTTATTAGTTTATTAATAGCATAATTTTTTAATGAAAAAATGTATACCAGATTAACTCAAAGTTGAATTTGCTTAGGTTGAACGAGGTTTTTCGTAAAATATTTTAATTTAAATAAAAATCGCTTTTCTTAAGTTAAATAATTTTTATTAATATTTGATAACATTTAAAAACCCTATTTCAAATGCATTAGTAAATTTTACTAATACTTTTTAAAAACACAAAAAAAAATTTATTATAAAATTTCCAATTTATTGTAATATTCATTGGTTTTCAATTTCTTCAAATTAAGAATGTAATTGAATTTGTTTAATAGTATTGGTTGTTGTGACTTCCTCCACCCCCTTGATATCCTTCAGAATCGTATTGTTTTCCATATCCCTCGTGTTCTTTCCCATAATCTTTGGTTGCGTAATCGGCTTCCCCATCGTCGTAATACTTCTTCCCGTAATTATTGCTTCGTTGACCGCCAACTTTAACGTCGGCTTCGCTGTTAATAGCGTCGTCATAATAACGAGAGTTAACATCCCCGTACAAATTTCCATAATCGTTGTAATTCTGTTGCTGCTTATTATCTCGATCGGTGTCGAAAAATTTCTTATTTTTAGAAAATTCTTCCTTGTGATAAACGTTTTGAAATCCATCGTCTAATTTACCTTTATTTTGATATCCATCTCCAGCGTTATGGTTACGATTGCTATTTAAGTGCGCTCGGTTACGATCGGAATGGTCCCTTCGAATATCGTGTTCCCCACGATACAAGTTATTTAAACGTCGATCATCGCCGTAACTGTCGCCAAAATCACTCGACGCTGATCCTCCGTGGATGTGGGCTTGACCTCCGTGTTTATCGTATCCTCCGGCTCCACCCTCGACACCTCCGTAATTGTTTCCGTAACCGTAACTATCGCCGTAACCATCACCTCCAGTTGGTTTTCCATCCACCCACAACGAAACAATGCCCATTATAACAAAAGCAGCGGCTAACATCTAAAAAGGACAGCATAATCGTAAAATATAAATTAAAAGCCATAAAATGTAAATTTATCTTACCATCATTTTTTATTTTTTGTAAAAGAAAATTATTTTTATAAACTAAATAATGTTTTTGTTGTCGAAGCCAGATTGCAAGTAACGAAAACAAACAATTCATCGCTATATATATAGAAATTATTTGTTTATTTATTAATTTAGTGATTTTGGCGATGTTACTCGAGATGTATTAATGGTAACTTTAAATTAATTTTAAAACAATCAATTGGGCATTTTATTTAAATTGCGGCAATGTTTAAAAATAAATAGACGCGACTCAATATTAATTTAAGCGGAATTAATATTTGACTTTGAACCAAAAATAATATCTGGTTGACAAAGGCATTCAATTAATTAGTTTTTTTTATATAAACAATAGATTTGAATGATGAAAAAAATCAAATTTGTATTTAAAGCAGGGAGAACGGAATTTTACATCAATTACTAATAATATTATAAAAATTAATAAATGAGAGAAATTGCAGTGACATCACTCGGTGAAACGTGATTTATCCTTGATTTCAAAAAGGTTTTAATAACATTTCCACCCTCATAAATAACTATTAGCTTTTTTTTTTTTCTTCTACTTTGCTCAGCGTTTAATTTTATTGACCTGATTTTTCAATGCGTTTCGTTACCAGGTGGCGCCTAGCTTTTACTTTCATTTATTTTTCTGTATACTCTTGTGATAAAGAAAAATGAAAGCGAAATTTACTTTCATTTGCGTTTTCTGTCACTGGAACGTTGCACTCACACTTCCACATCACGAGCTCTTTCAATGGCTGACACTTTGAAATTCACGATTGTAAGACACATTGTTTACTCAAGTTTTCTAACTTGTTAAAAGCATTGTTTTAAATGTACTGCAGACGATTGTTTTGCTGTTGATTACCAAGACGTCAATTGCGGTTCGTCAAGAGAGGCAAGTTGATGGGCTGGAAAACAATTTGGGTGAGGCGAGGGGTGAGCGATTGGGCTATTCTGGAACCGTGGTCGATGGAAAGTCATCGTACATCATCAAGTTCAACGAAGGAGTTCCGGTATATGGTGGTGGAGAACCTTATTATTTTTCATACACTCACAATTTTCCAATCACTACAAACGATTTTGAACATCAAGTCAATTCCCACAATTTACCTAAAAAATACAAGTTTACGGGACATCTTGATGTCACCAGGCTTTTGTAAATAAGTATATATCGCGTTTTTTATCTCTCTTACTTAAAATTTTTGTTTTCATCGAATTAGCATTCTTTAATATTTTAATTTATTTGCATTAACATTTTTTCAAAATTTGAATATGAAATAATACTTTTTAATAACTAACATTTATTTTGAAATGGCATTGTTGATTATAAAGTTGCTTTTTATAGTTGAAACTGAATTTGAAAATTTTAAATTGAATTTATATTTAGAAATTTTTGTAAGTTTTATTTGAATTAATTATTATATAAATAAAATAGTGTTTTATTTCAATAATTTTTTCAAAACAAAAAACAGTTAAAAGATTTAGGCGTAAATTATTTATATCCAGTACGGTATAAAAATTGCTAAATTATTATTCTATTAACAATTTTAGAATTATTTTAATTATTTTAATGATGTTTTTTTTTTTTTTGGAAATGGTATACATAATTTATTAATTTGCATTTCATTTTAAAAAACGTTCCGTTTATTTTACTGTATATTTAAAAAAAACTTTAAATTTAAAAAGTATTTTATTTTGTTAGCTGGTTTTAATTCATTTTAAAACTTTTAATTGAAGTTTAATTACAAAGTTGTTCGTTTTAAAATAATTATTGTAGTTTTATTTTTTGAGTTTAACACGTAACCGGTATTTCTAAAATTATTTAACAACTGTTAATTATCGTATTACTATGGAAATAATGTTAAAACTAATAAATAAAACGGCATTAATTACTGTGAATTGTTTGTTTTGTTTTTGAATTTTTATAGCATATTAAATAAAAATGTTATGTAGCAGGCCATTTATTTTAAAATATATTGTAGGTACTTATTTGAAATAGACTAACATAGTCTTTTTTCAACAATTTAATTTAACACATATTATACTCAGTTTAATAAAAATTGGTGACAGTTAATCAGAGTGGGACTCGTCATCACACATTTAACAAAGCATATAATACCGACGCAGCGATTTATTTTCAACTAAACGCCTTCCACTGCTTGTTAACCCAATTGTGAACAATGCATAACCAATTTTTCCCTCATCCGCCAACCCTCCGGTAATTATTCCTTACTGGCACCGCTAAGCGCCATTATCACTTTCCAAAACAAAATAATAATCGCTTTAAAATAGAGTGGGAAAATGTCTGCTTTCGATTGAGGTTATTACAGTAGTGACGTCGGCGTTTACAGGCTCACGGTCATGATATAATACATGTATGTATTACTTTTTATTCAAGGCCTGGCAAGTGCATATAGTTCATTAATAAACTTATTAAACCCACCTTTTTTTGCCAAAAAAAAAAAAAAAATTAATAATTTACTGTGCATTGTTGCAATTTAAATTGACCGGGTGTAGTCAAAAAGTAGCCTATCATTAAAATTGTTCTTTTTTAACATCTTTTACAGTGTTTAGCATGAATTTATTGATACGCCTCTGTGAGTCTGTTGCATTTAAACTTACTTGGCATATTATTAACAGAGTTGGGCCAAAACTAAGCCTGGGCAATGTCTGCCCCCCTCCCCCTTGCTAATAATTATAAATAAGTAACAACATTTTTATGAAAATAAAAAAGGGAAGGTTAATAAAGTTGATTCCTACCGCAAGTTTTATTTTGCGTACAAATAAATGGAATGTAATGTTTATATTAATTAGTTTGATTTACGCGTCAAGGTTGCTATTATACAGTATAGCTCCGACAATACAATAACACCTGCTCAGGTTTTCCGAAAAGAATGGTTGATTGAACTTTTGCCATCGCTGTTTTGGTACACTTGACAGCAGTCGATCGCGCCACAATTTAGTAGACTCGGGTTAAGTAATCCGTTCCAAGTAAATTAATAAATAGCAATTCGCGTGAAACTAACAATTAATTACTGCATGCATGTTGCCAAAAATGAGGGGTAGGGAGTCTGAAACTATTATTGAAGACAATTTGCTAAAAAATTATTTTTGTTATGTTTTTAATTAAATCAAACTTAATAATAGAAAATTAATGTTTTATGACGTTTTTCGATAGTTTAACCTCATTGCATTTTTCTAGAACAGTTCTAGAGATGACAAGCGTAGCAGCGCTTCTTGCGTAAATGTGACGTAGTTCTAACGGTTCTCGCGTCGAAGTCAACACGAAATATTTAATTTTTCCTCCCCGCGGACAAATTTTTATGAGAAGTTATTATAACATTTAAACAATACGCAGTAAGCGAAGTTCGCTGCCCTCTCAGCAGGTGCGAGCATTATTCATGTGGTCAAACTGAGACGAGGGACAAAATGCGTTATCTAGTCAAAAACTAAAATAACATTTTGGTTTTTTACAATTTCAATAATATACAGTAAATGTTTTTTGGTATTTTTGTGAAAAGGGAAGCAAGAAAATTATTTTTAACATAATTTTTAGTATAGGAGGTCCTTTGATATTAACAAGGGGACAGGAGGGAGTCAAAAATTCCTAAAAAAATAAATTGTTTGCATAAATAATAAACAACTGCTATGATAAAAATAAAAGAAATTAATGACGAAGTTTTATTAAATTCTGACATGTTAAAAAGCAGATCAAATTTAATTTAAATGTTTTTCGATTTCAAACACAAATTATGACTAGTACATATAAAAATATTTCTATATACTCGTAGTATGCAATTCACTCAAAACAATTCCATTAAATGCAAAAAAAAGCCATCGTTTTATAAAATTAATTTGGTAAAAATATTTTCTTTTTGGGTTAGTAAATTAATTTTATAAAATTTATATACAGTAATAATATTTTTTATCAAATACCGATACAAAAATTATTACGATAGTTGCACGTTTTAACGCCGTACATGATTGTACAGTATAATGCGCGAGGGAATGTTCTTAATTATTGCGAACCAGTAAACTATTACAGTAATACTATTAGAGTTTTAAAAAAAATAAACAAAAGAAAATTTAAAATCTGAAAATGGTAGCCTATTACAAATGTTAGTAAATAAATCATTAATTTTTTTTATAAGTTGGTTACCTGATACCCTGAAATATTTTATTATCGTAACATTGGGGCTTTAAAAATTTCGAGTGTTGCGTTATATTGAAAAAATTAGTTTTGTTTGGTCTTTTTGTTGAGCAAAATATTGCTAGTTGAACTTTGGTAAAAAGTAATTAAAACGAATGTTAGTAGCACAAAATGATCAATTCAATTAATATTTTTGTAATGCCTGCATGTTCTCTGGACAAGTGTTCAGCGTAAAAATCTTACTGACCTGACATTTAGCTATATTTTAACGCTTACATCATTCAAAATATACTGTAAAATGAATTGCGCTACCGTCTGTCTTGAGTAATGTCTATCTGAAGACTTGTTGATTTTGTAAGTTTCAGCAGTAAGAAAAAATTGCACGTTGAATTAAAATTTAACACAGTTCAGTGTTCGGGCTAAAAATTCGTTCACAGTCTCGCCTGAAAGTCTCGTCATGTTATTTATTAAAATGAAGGCAGTTTTCTGGTAATCACACTAATTCTTTTCCTTCGTTCGGATCTGCTGACCTTGGATTATTGTCACTTTGATGTCTTATTTGTTTGCGAACGACATCTGTGACGTCACGAAAGACGTAACTGTTGACATTTTTGGAGAGTAAATAGAGTAGAAACCAATCTCCGTAAGCGACGTTCCTGCACACATCCTCGATTACATCCATGGAAACGGAAGTAGCTTGCGCTCTGAGGATACGGTAACGCACGTACCAGGAAGCGTACACCAGCACTCGATAGATGACAGCGAAGCCGGAAACAATAGACAGAAAGACGAACCAGAACCACAAAATAATGTAAATCTTTTCGTTAATTATATTTATCGGTAACACGCATATTGCGTCATGCAACTGCGCGTCGCCCGTCGACCCGAACGTATAGAAAGCGCATTTGGTAACTCTCGGAAAAGCCATGATCATCGGGTCACTTCTATCCAACTGGTCGAGCTGGGTGAATTGAAGAACTTGTAAGCCGTAATCGAGAAACACACCTCCCAAGAAAACATTCGTCAAAAACATTTGGCCCACCACGTTAACCAGGTTTAAGCACTCGCAGACTGTGTAACGCAAACCGTAGAATGTATGATGACGCAAACTATTCCGGAAATAAAAGGTCAGAGCTCGTAATCTCTCATTTTTCAAATCTTCCCCGCATAAAGGACCTCCTAAGTCTTTGGATAAGGCACTTAAACGTCCCGATTCCCAATTTTTCCACATGTAATGAGGCATGTAAAACATTATTCCTTGTAAAAATAAGACGAAACAAACCCATTGGTAGTATTGGTGCCGCACCATCTGGTCGTTCGGAAGCTTCTTGTCTACTCCGGGGTAGATGACGTCAGTTCCCACTTTCCGATGGAAGGCTTTTGGTAAGGAAATGGTGGAGGATACCCAACAGTACTGATCCACCACTTCCTCTCGAATGTTCGACGATGGAATGGTACATTCGATTGGATCTCCGATGTATTGACGACACGTAACCAGAACGCTGAACGCTAACAGACCGACCACGGTGAAACGGTAATGCAACTGGAATACTATATTGTCGATTTTTAGCGGCTTAATTGGTAGAATCAGAGATTTTAAATTTTTTAAAACTTCTAACATTTTCCTATACGAATATTTTTGTATAAAATCATAAACTTTAAACGTAAAAGAAAAATTAAATAAAATTCCAAAAAAAACAACAAACGCCAAAATAAAAACGCTTTAATTTAGCACACCACGTTGTCACATTATGGCTTTTGACGAGAATACTAAACAAAACAATGTTGAATATTGCCGCTTGTATAATGTTAATGACAACAAAACACTTGGAGCATATCTCCTCCTTTCATATACATAGTTGTTTGGAGGTTATTTAGGAACGCCTCAAACCTAGCTCAACCTGAATTTTATGACGAATGCTATATTAAAAAAAACAAGCTGTATTTACTGTGTATATGTTGATTTGAAAATATTAAATAAATGATAGTATGCTTTTGATACTTTTACTGTATATTATTAATATTGAATGAATAGTAGCGGTGCTGTAACTACAGTACTGGCTGTGACTCGTCTCTATATCCTGTAAGTATGCGTGGCTTAGTTACGGTGTTGCCAAAATGTACGAGTTTAATAACAGTGCGTGCATAATAATTATAATGATGATAAGAGTTGAACATTGAAAAGAACAATTATTTTGACGTCACAGTCTCGCTATTAAAAGCTTCCTGCGCAAATAATTAGACGAAAAATGTGCCAATTGTTTTTGATTTATCTTATTGCCAGTTAGAAATGCGTAATATACGCGTTTAGTAAGACAATTAATTTGATGATGCAATTTTATATATGAAAAAATAAATAATTTAACTTAAACTAGTATGAATGGGAAAACCTATTATTAATTAAAATTAATTATTTTATTGAGAAATGCATTTTGGTAAATTAAATACAGAATGTATAATGATTATAATCTTGCATTAAGCTTACTTAAAAAAATTTAAATCTTTAATTTTATATTTTCCGAATTCACATTAAAAATGAAATAATTATTGTGTTTGAAAAATTAAATATTATTTTAAAAATAATTGTGTACATTTTCTGTTTGCTCGATACGCTTCAGTCATTTTTTTAAGGAAATGTTATTTTCCTTTTGCGTAATCATTTTTATACGTGGGTCAATTTATTAACAAAAGCTAAAAGTTAAACAGATAGTGAACGAAATATTAATTTGATGGAAATTTGAAATTCTAAATAGCATTTTACTACAACTTTAATAAACATTTGCATTCGAGTAAATTTAACAACCTTGACGTTTGAAAAACGCTTATTTATAATATCTAAACAGCTTGTCACAATAATAAAATATAAATAAAATCTGTAATTATTAATCTATACGATTAGTCATTTAATTTTTTATTTATATTACTCATTAATTACACTGCATAATTATTAAAAATTTTGTATAACAAACTTCAAAAAGATGTTAAATTTTGTTACATTGACTTTTTTTTAAAAAAATAAATAGAAGAAACAACATTCATTGAATTACCGGTATTTAACTTATTATTTTCCGTTACGTTATTATTTATTAGAAATATTATTTTCGTTATTATTTAGTTTATTTTTGTACGTATACACTTTTTCTTATGTTTTTATAATAATACAGTATATCACTTCTAAGTAACTTGATCGACGAACGAGCTTTTTTATTTTGCTAGCAAAATAGAAAAAAAATTATAAAAATATTAGGGGTTGAAAGTTTAGAACACAGTATAATTTGATGCCACTCTTTCTAAAATAAGTTATATTGAATGAATAGTAACAAAAATGTGTAGAATCCGTTGGTATACTTATTGAAGTAGTAGCTGTACACTGTATTAAAGCTGTTGTGTATGCTTAGCGTGGCATAGTTAATCGATTGAAGAGCAGTGAAGCGCAATGTATTAGCTCGAGGTTCCTATTTTCTTTGCCTCCGATTCCATCTCACAGCGTGGAAGCAAATAGAAATCCCCTGATAAAAGGCCGGCATTGAAAATGGAGACCTAATGCATTCAATCTCCTTTGATTTTGCCTAAATTCAGGATTTACATTTGCTAGTGAAGCGGAAGAGTGGGGGGAAATAATATGAAGAGAGGTATTTAAGATAATTATAGCTTTTGTTAAGTACAGATACTAAGTATCTTTTGAAAATGCTAGTTTTTTTAATCATTTCAACGAAAACCACAGAGAATTAAAAAAGTATCCTACTGTATGGCAAAAGTGTCTCAAAATTCAATAATATCTTTGTTTATTTAAAAATATATACCGTATATATATACCGGTACTCCATTTAATATGAACATTTAATAAATATACGGTAATTGAAAAAAATATAGTCGCCTTAGTTCAACATTATAACCTCAAAAGGCGCTAAATGAAAGGCTTGCGCTAAGTGGCTTAAGCGCTTTTGCCTCTGAAGCTTTATTTGCACTTCACGCATCTGTGGGATATGGCATGATTGGCATCAAATTATATAATAATTATTTTTTGAATATTAGCCATTTGAACGAAAAAAGTGGCCAAAAAAGATGCAATATTACCGGGCAAATTGTCCTATTCCCTGAATATTATTCCTACAATATTCGAGTATTAGAAACAGCTGTGAGTTAAGAAAACTTTTATTTACAATGGTAGATTTTGATGTAAAAGTTTGACAAGATTCACATGAATACATTACATGCTAAAGTCACGTGGTCATATCGAATAATTATCATTTTTTGCAATTAATTATAATCCATAAATTGTATATAAAAATTAGTTAGTGATTATGAAGTTCGTCGAATTTCTTTTGTAACGCGTGCTGTTTATTAGCGGCGTGTCATTGAAATGGTATTTTGTGTTTGTTAATTTATCACGTGCTTCGGATTTGGGAGCTTTGCACGTGTATTGCTCCACCCACTCTTTGCATTGCTTACAGCGGACGTAACAACACCATTGAAATTTGCACTCACATTTGTAGACGCGTAACACTCGACTGGTATCGTAACCGCGTCCGCAGCACATAATGTCACACCCATCAGTTCCCATAGACGTCTTATTGCACGGCCTACCGGAAGTCCCCAAGGTACCTAATTTAAGAGCAAAGAATTCTATGAATTAAAACAAAATCCGTTTTTTTGACGTACCGCCGGCATTATGTTTTTTTCATTTACCTGTATGTTCATCGCCGACACAGTAGTCTGGCGACGCTTCGAAATACACTAGGTCTGTGCGGGTGGGTTTCTTATGGTGCTTATTAGCGACTATTAAGCCGGTTCCGGCTTGATTCATCATTACTTCGGTCGCACCATCAAACTTTCGTTTCAGGTAGTTCCCCACTTTACGAAATTCCATCATGGATAACCAGCAGGTTCGAACGATGCACGAACCGCTCACTCCGTGACACTTGCATTCTAGTTTTAAGTGCTTTTGAACGGCCTACTTAACATTTTTTAATTTAATTATATTATATATTTTATTTCAAAATTACCATTTTGAAAGTAATTTTTTTTTTAGTAAAAAAAAAAAACAAAAGGATTTTTATTTTCGTACCTTTCTACCTGCTCGGTTGTTGTGCAAATTCATGAGCGCACGAGCATCTCGCACGCGCTTCTCTTTGGCATCGATGAACTGACGGGAAAAATCATTACCATAACTAACGTAATCGGAACAACCACCCCAAGAAAATTCTCCACGTATGTCACGCGATTTTCCCTTAAAAATTGAAAGGAGAAAAAAAAAATTATTTTGATGTAATTATACACAAAAATTATTTTTTAAAAATTTAATTAAATTTCAGCACTTCTTTGGTTGGGTCGCAGCCGCAGTTGAGAAGCTCACCACGGCTGCAAGATCGGGTGATGGCGTACACTACTCCGGCGGAGGAAATGGCATAAACAAACGCCGTCTCACGACTTCCGGCTAAAACAAAAAGGAGCTAATTACCCGTCTGTATTTATTTAATCAGTTAAAACTAGATCAAACTAAAAGGTAAAACGCGGTGGGAAAATACATGTACAGTAGTGACAGTCAGTCAAAAAGCCGTGAGGGGTAGACGTATACACTGTAGTACTAGACGGGAGAAGGGTCAACAAAAAAAAAAATAGTTCCACCTGGGTGGTTAGCAAGGGTTTTGTCATAATGAAGTTGTTCGCCTTGAAATGTTTAAAGATTTGTCGAGTGAGGATTAACACATGCTTGACAAATGACTGTGGCGGCTTAGGTTTGAAGTGGCGGTAGGCTAAAGGCCCTGTGCTCTCGTTCACACCAAAAGGGCGGCTTTACATGAAAAGGCCTATTTAAAGGGGGACGTAAGGTAAAATAAATATGTTTTAAATATTTGTCTTTGTTTATGCACCTAACGGCAAAATGAACTTACACTTTATATTTAATATTGTTAAATTACCACATTTTATTTGTATTTAACTAATAAATGTTTATATCCTGGGTTTTTCCTGTCCAATCCTGACCGACCTAACTCGGGTTTATGAAGGACAACAAAAAAATCAGAAAGCTTCGAAAGCTCAGTATGTTACCCTTGCTCATCCAGAAATATCATGCACTAAGAAGTATTAAGATTGGTGTATTTATTATAGAGGAAAATATCAAAGATAAATTTAAATCGTTAATGGAAAATTCAAAATTATTAACAAATCATTACCGGTAATACTGTAAAGTATTGGAATGGAAGTTAGATAAAATTAGTGCAATTGTTTTATGTTTTTTTTTTCTTTCTAAATCTAAGGTACCGGTTCATGTAGGTCTACTATGAATTAAATTTTATTTTAAATGGTTATTATAAATTTTAGTTAGCTATTGTGCGTTGGAAGCCGGCGCCAGAGTGGGAATTTTGGTTTTTTTTATGTCAATTTTTTTTGTTTTTAAGTTTCACTATATGCTACTACTTGAACGGAATTTGATTCATTATTTTTGATACAGCAATCATAATTTTTTTTTCGATATACCGGTACCGTATATAAATATTCAGTATATAAAAACTTAATTTAATTTTGAATTTATTTACAATAATTATAGTTAATATGCATTGTATTGGATGCTGCGCGTCGTAAATTTCTTTTAAAATATAAAATTTATGTAATCTAGAAAGTTTAAACAAATAACAGTTGCAATTACCTGAAATTACTGTATAAAGATTTTAAAGAAAATATACGATAATTTAACTTAAGTTTACAAAATGAAAGAGAGGAGCCTTTTCTTAATATAAATTGCAGTTCAAAAAAGGATCATCTACATGTACGTGCGTATGGTAAAATAATCATAAAGATATTAACTTGTCATTAATATTTGTTTTAACTAAGCATTTATATTTTACTAAATTACTATAAACAACGGGAAAACTTCAAAACAATTTTAAAAAAACTAAATACATGTAAGCCTACGTGTAATGCTTGAAAATATTACAGTATTTATATTTATAAATAGCCCTTTTTATACAGTTGCTTTTCTAAATTTTGAATTTATTTTATTTTTATCTGAATTTATTTTAAATTAAGCTTAAAATTATAGATTAAAAATGTACAGTAGGCCTAATAATAATGTGTGGATATTTTACACGACAAAGCGGTTAAGGGCTAGACATAAATTTTGTTTAAATTTAAGTCAATGCTGTTTGGCTTTCAAAATAAATAATAAATAAAAATAAAAAAAGGTTTATTATGGTATTTAAAAAAAATTATGGTACTTATTTTATAATAATTTTAGATAGCATAAAAATAACATGATTAATATTAAAATTATTATTTTTGAGGTTTATTTTAGTTTCTGTATTTTTTTTTTATTTTTTAAATAGCATTTATTTTGGAAAGGTGTATTTTTCTGATTTAATATTTTCCCCCCTCCCTTTCCCCTCGTGCACCTTTTTTTATGGCTTGGACACTAATTAAGCAATAAAATTATAATAGGGAAGAATTCATACTTTTAAGCATAACTTTTCCAAAGACTGAGGCATCTCTTTCCACGGTGCTGCAATTCCATCGGTGTTGTCCGAACTGGCCTTGGCACTCTTTCACACCCATGCGAGCTCCATTACTAATGCTAATCATCACATCGGGGTTTTTAAGGCACAGGTGACGTTGCCTACGCGCTAACCCCGGAATATTTTCGCACATAACCCTGCTTCCCACAGCGGATATTTGTATTTGGCTGAGAAACCACCAAGTGGTATTTGCACTACCGATACAATTTACGATGCAAGCCAAATAAACCAAATTTGTCCAAGATGTGCCAGCGCACCACATTTTACGCCCAATCAGTCCATGTGATGGATAGGCCTAATTTAGATCGGAAAGAAGAGTTGAACTCTGCAATCTGCCTAAAAATCATTTGGATGCAACGTTGTAGCCGTGGTCGAAGCTTTTTTAGGTATGCTTTAGCATAATTTTATCTGTATCAATAACATTGGAAAAGACGCTTCTATGTTTTTATTGGTTGCTGAGGTCCCTAGAAAAAGGTCTTTTACCAGTTTTGCACGTAAACCACGCCTATTTTAAAACCAGATTTCACTGCCGGTTGGATCCGACGCTCGAATAAGGATATGGCAATAACGATATTCAGTAAAGGAAGAAATTTCCAATTGCATTTTAGTGCATTTGAAGTTTTAG